>VDFB02292705.1:0-177681 GCA_007258455.2 Sequoia sempervirens
AAATTAAGATGTATATTTTAAATATTCGTTTTCAATATAGATTTAAGAAGAAATAAAGCGTTGTCAATAAATTAACTTAATTTGTAATGTAGAAATGAGAGAAAATATCATTATAAGAGGATTATTTCTTAAGTTTAATTTTAGGTTAATTAAATGAAATATTTATAATTTATCACAAATCAATATAGATTAATTGGATATGAGTTTGAGTTGAATATTTGAACAATTAATATGTTATTCTAGGTAGTGTACATGTAATATATAGGCTACTTAGCTCTATGACCAAAGAATGCATGTAATTTGGAATACATAAAAATATGGGCACTTTGGGATTTGGAATGAATGGACGACAATTTGGTATCCTCCTTGAACATAGTAAACTTAGTTGACTCTATGGAAGGACAAGTCTGGTGGTTAAGAACTAGCCCATGATTACAAATTTGTTGTACATGCACAAACCTGTACTTTGAAATGTACAAAACTCCTATCCTTTGCTTCATTAGATTCACCTTGACTTTTTTTACACTTCCTAAAATCTAAGGGTTGGTGATATGTATAAGTAACTTGGTAGGGTTATCAATATGCTAGATGTATTCTTGAAGGTCAACTTGCAAAAAAATTATATAAATGATTGAAAATAGAACTTTTTAGTCACACACATGCCCGTAGAAATTTTGCTAAACTAGATACCTTAAAGTACACCAAATGAAGTGTGCAATGCAAATATATCTCTCAAATATTGGACATATGAATGAATGCATTGAATGCTTTTAAAACAAGGACATAGCAACAGATCATGTAAAATTATGTAAATAGTTGATTCTAGGGAAGGATGAGTCTATGACCACAAAGATGTCCTTGTTCACCATAATCATGAACTAGTGCTTAGACATGAAAGGGACCAAAACAAGGTAGTTAATATGTGTAGCATAGGTGCAATAAATGACTTGATAGGGTGAATGTATGGGGATTTGTAAACTTATGGATGGAGTAAATGACAAGTGCATAGGAATATGTGTAATTGATACATAGGTGGCATAGAGTAAGGGACTATACTTTGTAAATAATTACACCATTTATCAATATACCTATGTATTAATGCACTTTCTCAAAAGGGCTCAAAACTTAATAAGAGATAGAATAGGTATACAAGTTTCACTATTGGATTGTGCCCCCACTTTGAGGTGTATGTGAATCCTAGAATTATCATGCATCTCCAATTATGTATCACTCACAAACATGCATGGAAATAAATAAATTGAATGTCACAAGGATATCATTAGGGATCCATATAAAATAATGGACCATACTAGGTGTCATTGTGTATGTTTTTTCTTTATTTATGTACTCTCTAATGGCAATAAAGATGAGTTATAAGTGCTTATAAACGTATCTACAAAAACTAAACATGAGAGTGTTAGTTGTAAGATATGCCACCAACAATTAGTTTCATCCAAATGATACGAGGAATTGTAGGAGAGGTGCAAAATAGTACATTAAAATTAGTTATAATCTAATCATGTAAGCATATAATCATGTAATCATATATAACAACAATTATAAAAAGATACATCATGTGATAAACATGTAAATGTTTAAAAGATATGTGTGGAAAGCACATCTTGTTGCACAGATGGTTGTTGTTGCACCAAAAGATCGACCTGTTAATTCCCAATACAATTTCTATGAACATCATGATTATATAGCCCAAGTCACTATAAAAGTTCACCATCTGAGTTGATCCTCTTGATGTCATCCTAAAACAAACTATTCACTTCAAAATTGCCATATTTACTCCCATATGGTTCCCTAATATATTATCCTATTTCCATGTATGGCTATGATACCTTTGGATTTTTTAGATATCATTATGTTACTCAACACGTAAGAGGTGCATGAAACCTAAAGAAAACATTCGAGACCTAGTAAAATATAACATAATATACATTGAAGGTATCAATGATAGGGGTAACACATTTTAGTTCCTTCCAACTAGAATATGTAAATATTTATCATGTTTCCTACATAAATGAAATAAAATCATATCATGTCTATTATTGAGGAACCGAAAATTGATAATTTTGGTACTTATTTTACCTCCTTTGTTAATTTTGTTGGGACCCTTGAGACCCAACCTTCTACTTCTAAAAATATACTAATTACATTTTCCCTTGTTGGAATACCTAATGATGGTTATCATGGGATAATTTATCTTGAGGGAAAAGTGATCATTAAAACCATATATAATATTGCAGTTGAGTATAATTTATAATTTAATGTAATTTTTTAGAGGAGGTTCTCTTTAACCAATATTTTTAACAAGAACCATACATACTCTTTTGGTGTTGTGATAATTGATAAATATTCTAATGGTAATTTCAACATAAGCTTGGGTGTATAATTCTACCAATTAAAGTGGGTTTGAAGGAGTTGCTTATTTTGTGTCACATAATTCCTACTTTGAATCACACTTTATCATTCTCCTCGTGTAATCTTGGCTTAAGCAAGATCAATTGGTACCATTTATCCTACACTAATACATAAATTTAGTTCATGGAATTAAGGTTGTCACAATTCCACAACATGCATATACACCTCTCTCTGAAATAGGTAATTCCACTATATACACATTTACTTGAGAACCTAGAGAACCTTTGTATGAGTTCCATGATACTTTTTTGGATTATCAAAATATTTTAAAGAATAACTATCTAGATACCATAAATCTGATCCATCCCTAACCATATGTCTTGATGAATCAACTTTTAGAAAAATATTATACCAAGTTTATGACACCATTTCCTACATAACCCCATGAGAGAAAAGTATACGCACACGCTTAAAAAATAATCATAGTGTAAATATCAAAGATATACCACAAGATAACAAAATATATACTTTGAGAAAATCCTCAAGAGGGAAAAACACAACATCCAAAAGCATCCACACTCAATGTATTATCCATTTTTTTTTTAAATTACAATATACTTATAGAGTCTCCATGAATTTACTTTTGAAACATCAAGCTACTCCAAAGAATCCTTCATATGTTTAACAATGTAACCACACATCCCATGCCATGCTTCACATATTCACTCTTCAAAAGAGAGCTCAATACGAGTGATAGCCATGATAAATAACCAACCAACCAACCTCAACCACTAAACATGTGCTTGCTTTTATAGAATCAATCACACACATAATGTAGCCAAGTAGTAAGGTAAAACCATTGACCCCAACATTTAATTTTTGGTACTAAATTTCCCAATATTAAATATTTTACCTTGTGCAACCCACACATAAAATATCTAACCAATGTTATCTACAAATTTACAAGTAGACCCATATAAATATTTAATGTGGCTAAACACACCCTCTAAATATGCACTAGAAATGAATATTTATTTTACATGGTTAGAATATTTTTTTTTATTATGCAAGGTGTACAAAACCCTATTCCTAACACCAACTAATGCATAAACTTATGGTGTTTATAACAAATCATGTGATGTTGGACTTCCTCCTCTCTATAAACCCAACCATCATTTTGTGTGCCTTTTGCCCAATTATCCTCCACCCAAATAAACCACTACATCCCATCCTTCTTATCTTCCAAACCCCTCCATTCCATGTAAAATTTAGCTTCATTCCACTCTTTAGGACCCCATATCGCCAATGCCTAAACTAGCTTACAACTCTCATGTTGATACCATAACTCTTCTATCTCTTCCTTCTAAAACCACCATAATTTCTAAACTAGCTCTTCACAAACACAAAATAAAATATAATTTATAACCTTATAAGACGAAACCTAGATCCACTCAACCTAATTATACACCTTCAAATACTCTATTTCAATAACAACCATTAATGAAATGGAGGCTAAACTTTTATTCTGAACCTAAATCAAACATCCCTTCACTTTCAACTACCCTTACTTTAGGTCCTTTGTTCCTAATATATATTTCCCCTAGAGATGGATCTCTAATGACTAATTTTGGATCATTTTCAATAGATGAAGTCAAGGATGATGAATTCCTTGAAGAAGAGGTATATACTAAGAATATTCATTAAACCCATATTATGTATGCCTCTTTGTTTTTGTTTTATGTGTTGTTTTTTGTTCATAATCCTTAGTGAATTATACAAGGCCACCATTTGGAACATTTCAACACAAAAAGGATCATCTTAAGACATATTTTTTAAATAAAAAAATTATCAGCATTTTTGCATTCCAAAACTCTTTATAATTGAGTGACAAATTAAAAATGAACATCACATTAAGCTCTACATTTCATAATTATTTTTTTAACATATTAATTACATTTTGAAATTGTTTTTTAAATAAAAAATGGTTTCACATATCTTGTATACTACACTACCAACCTTTATCTTAATATTTTTTAATATATTTATTACATTGTGACATTGTTCTTTAAATAACAAATGGTTTCACATGTATTTTATGGTATACTACCAACCTTTATCTTACATATTTTTTTTATATTTTAGGTCTCTAAATTGTTAGCTATATTCAAACTATTTGACAAAACATTTTCTCTTACACTAGGGGTGTCATTTAGGGAAAAATTGAATGCTTCTCATATTTTTAGCTTATGCAATCACATCTTTTTTTACAAACAAATTTTAGTCCTAAAAACTAATTTATTTGAATTCTTAAATTTATAAATTGCTCTCTTCGTTATCTCAACTTGATTTTATTTTCTCATATACAATAAAATTGAGTGGGAGAATATATCTTCCCTTAGACAACACAAAAATATGTAATAGTTAAAGTGAATCTTCATATAAGTCCTACACTACACATTGGCTCTACATGAGTCCAACACCATCCTAATTAAAGTAATCCTTCATCGATCCTAAACCAATACTTGATCATGGATGCCAACTTGGTTATGTTTCTATGATTTCCCCTCATTTGATACGATGAGATTAAAATTATATATTTTATTATGTGGAATCATTTGTTAGGAAATTTTGCTATATATAGTTATTCTTTCTACCATTGTCTATTTTATAGATATGAAGACAATGCTTAAACAAAGATAGTAAACCAGTATCAATCAAAGATAATTCAATATCCTTCTAAAAATTATAAAAAATACAAATTCTATTTTAATTTAAGCATACTTGATTCACTATAATGTATATGTATGCTAAATTGGGGGTGACTGTCAAGATAAAAAGTGGTTATTTTACTCTTATCCCTCTTAGTTAGCATTCACTTCTAGCACCTTTATTTATTGTGTATGAGAATGTTCAACTTTGACTATTCATTACACTAATTTCTCCTAAACCCACACCTATATCACACTTAAACCCTTTCTAGTATAAACATCCTTGTCTATTACTATTTCTAATCAATCTACCGCCCAAGATTCTAACATGTCCTTGGTCCTATTAGACCGTGTGATCGTATTTATAACAAATAAAATATTTTTCTATTATAATTCTTTAGTTTCCACTTCATTTCACATATTTACCCTTTACCCACACCCAATGGTCATTAATGACCATTTAGTGATTAATACATAAGGAATATTAATTAAATTATTTAAGGAAGCACACATGCACATAGAAGCAAAACCAATAAACCATAGGAATTTTCATAGAAGAGCTTCCAATACTATAATTTATAGCAATGCACACCCATATTATACTAGTATTGAGTTGCATTATCCCAAGGTAAACCAATAAAGTTGTTAAATAAATTTTGGGGATTAGACTAAGATGATTCCCAAAACATGCCTAAGACACCATTTCATCCTAGATAGTAGGGTTTATTGCAAGTATTGATTGCAAAGGGCATTGCCATAGTTGTAGAGGATGTTGCTCAAGTTAGAGAGGGAATTGTCATGATTGTATAAGATGTCACTGCATTAACAAAAGACCACAACCATATGAATGCTACTACACCAAATTATGCACCACCATATGTAGATTCATTTGGTCCAATACATAGCCTAAGGAAACAAAGTAAAAGTAGAAGTAGAAGTAAAAGTTAGAATCCTAATTTCTCCTCCTAAAATTTTCCAAGTGTCAAATACTGCTAGAATTGGCTATGGCTGCCAAGATCTTGAGACCAAATGGAAAGCACAAAAGAGAGAATTAGAATGTGACAAGAATAAACTGTATTCTCATCAATATGATTCAATGATATGATGTGATGTTCTATAATGTAGTAGAGACCCCTTGGTTATATAGCCAAGGTGAGATGCAAGATGTCATAGGATTATGACAAGTGTCTTAATCATATGACATGAGACAACTAATCTCACTTACCTAGGTTCACATGTAGTTGTCAAAAGATAAGATAACAACTAATGACAACTAACACCTTCTAGAAAGATTCCTTCCATGACCTAAATAAACTTAACATGTGTAAATGAGTCCCCTAGTAATGAATTAACTAGGTACAAGACTTTATTTACACTGACAAATACTTCTTCAAACATCAAATAAGACTACACCCCTCTTGCCCTTTTTTTCTCACATGTAATTTTTATAATCAACCTCATCCACAAGTAATTTCTTTATTTTTAAAATTAAATGTGTACTTTATTTTAATATGCTTTAATTTAGATTTAAAATAAAAAAAACTTCCTAATTAAAATTAGATTTTTAAATTAATATATTTTTTAAAATATTACATTATCCTACCAATTTTGGTTATGGTTCACAATCATATTAGTGGGGGATATATGACATTCAAATAGAACAATACTATATATATACATTTAAACATATTTTTTCATCAAATATTACATTTATGTTGTCAATTTCATAGGGTAAAAATACTAGTTAAATAATTAAACTAATTAATTAAAATTAATTTAGATAAACAAGGTGTAATTGATAAATGAGATTAATGTTGTAATTAATGTAAAATTCAAATAAATTTAAATATGATACTTAGATTTTAAAGATGGAAAAGTGAAGCTAAAGGTGTTAGGAATCAATTCACCACAATAATAAATTTTTAAGGCTTGCTCAAATGGGTGTCTCAAAATTTAACTAATTGCATTTTGTTCTAGTTCAACTACATGTGTGTAGAGTCAAACCTAGAACACATATCTAAATTTGTGCACGAACTAGTGGTGTTTAGAAACACTTTTGGGGAATCAACATATTCACAATGGTTGTGTTCTCCTTAATCATACCCCTAGATAAGTAGCTTTATGGTTTTGAGTGAAATGTCAAAGACAAAAGCAAGTGTACAATAGTTAAAGATAATGTCACAAGAAAGCAATGTAAAATAAATTATTTTTTAAGCACTTTGATCCAGATATTCTCATCGCATTCCAACATGTCTAGATGATTTTAAAAAATGAATGTATTTATTTAAATACAACATAGCATATAGATCAACACAAACATGCGCTATGTTGCTTTACTATAGCTAGAAGAAATAGTTCAGTAAGATTTAACAGGAATATGAATTTCAAAAATTTAAGATTTAAATATGTGATTGTAAAAATGACTCAAGTCAAATTTGTACTCAAATATTTAAAAGCTAGCATAACAAATAAAAAATCTTAAAATTAAGACTAATCTTAAAAAACAAATGATGATGAAATCAAACTTTAATAATGTCACGAATCAAATTCATTCAAAATATACAACTTATAAAATAATATATGTATTGTTCACTTTACAATACTTTTCATAATCTATAAATCATAAGCACAATTACATTTTTAAACCCGACCCACCTATATCCAATAAGATTGCAAATATCTCATTAACTAAAAACACATATTCCAAAGTTTGAGTATTTTGATAAAGTCATTCATTAAGTTTTGAAAAAACTTTTTAAGATTCCAACACAAGACATTGAAGAAAAGAATGCCAGCTCTTCACACACTTGAGTCCAATTAAGGGAACACAAGTCAGAAATTTATTGACCCATATAAAAAGTAAAAGATAAGCAACTAAAATATTCTACACAATTCTAAGTTTAATGATGGGCAAGGCTTCCTTTTTGAAGTGAGTATGCACCTGGACCCCATTAAATGTATTTATACCCTTAATTTTTAATTTCCTAGCTTTACAAACAGCATACCCACAGATGGAAACACTACCTTTAATTTCTATCTTTAGTGATTTTCCTGCCCTTCTTTTCATTATTCTGCGAAATCTCTCTTCTTTTGGTTTATTTATACTAATTTTTGAAAGGTATGTCAGATGAATAAATTGGACTTTTTAGTTCTTGTACAGATTTGAAGATTGATGGAAAAAGAAATTGGCTTCAAACCAGAGTAAAAGCTTGGAAATAAGGCAAGTGTTTTTTTTTTTTTTTTGTCTATTTATATATATATATTTTCATTGTAATAACATGAATAAATATGTATTTAAGATCATGAAGGTTTTGTTTAAGTCTGTATGTAAAGTAATTTTATGAAACGTGTTTCATATTGGAGAATGATTTTCAATGTGATGTCAATAGTTTAAAATAGTGAAAAAATATTTCTGAATGTAATTGTGTAGTAATTCTTAACGTCAACATTTGAATCACGTTTGTAATCCATTATCAAAATAAAAAAATTAATCTTTAAATTTGTCTTCTGATAATGTATTTTATATAAAGACCCAATGCTTTAATTTGATTATACAATTAACTTCAGAAAATATTTTTTTATTGGTTAGAGATTCAGATGGTTTATATATAAAATCTGGTTGTTTGAGGGCTTTTTTGCCTGATTATATACAGTATGTACTGGAAGTTTTAAAGGAAAGAGGATGACTTGATTGCAGTAAAAGTTTATTCCAAGTCACTTCAGTGAGCATAATGCTTGTTTTTGATGTAATTATGTAAAGACAGATATACATATACATATATTACCACTTCTTGCTGATCTGAAAGGTGCTTAGACATTGGTTTCCTTCTTGAATGTTCAGAGTCCCCTCTGTAATCACATTTACCAATAAAATCAGATCACTGGTTTTGGGATATTTTATGCTGATTTTTTAAATTGTGGAGGCTCATAAGGTTGAGTGGTATGGTAAATCAGGGTGCTTTCTGTGACAAGATTCAGATTAAAGCAAAATGGGCTACCTTTGATCAGGTCAGCTTCTCCTTACTATCTGTATAACTTTGAATGGTAGCTCAACAAATGTTTTATACTTTAAATATTATTGCACAGTCTAGGGAAATGATGTTAAATCTATTTTGATGAAACTATTATTTAGAAGGTTTTTGTTTTTGTTTTTTTTTTACATTAGAACTACAAAGATGTGCTTGTACCTTCTTTTCTACAAATTCTAACAGGTTTTAGATGATGATGTTTTCATTAATATTGGAATTTATTTGAAGTTTGTATAACAAAAAAATTTAATAAGTAGTTTATATAGTTTGTTTTATTATTTAGGTATGTATTTTTGTTTTAATATAAAGGTAAAAGTGTTAAAATAGAAACAGTTTATAAAGTAAGTCTGCAAGTTTTAAAGATTTATGGTGTGGTAATTTTAAAAATTCATAATTCAGACAGACAAATATAGATAATTAACGAAAAAAAAAGTCTTCCAAATTTCATAGATAGGGAATAGGAACTTGTTATCTTGAAGATTGTACAAACTTTGAGTATCGGGCCAATAGGTAATGTTTGTCTCTATAATAGAAAAACAGAATCAACATGAAAACCACTTAAACCAAACGAAAATAACTTTGTTAACCATAAGGGAACAAAGAGGACCGCAACAAAAACCTACACACTAGTGAAAGTCAAGAGACTAGGGAATCCTTGTAATCAACATTAACAAGAACACTAAAGTCTTTGCTCAAGTCCCAAAAAAGGATTTCCTAATTCTCTACTTTCAACATTGATGTCATTTGAGTTAGACATTGATTTAGCTAAGAAATCAGCAATTTGATTTGCTTCCTTATAGTATGGTACCATTTAACAAATTTGAAACCATGAATGAGGGTACCAATGTTTTTTTCTCAATCAATCAAGATTTGAAATAGAGACATTTGATTGCCATTACCGAAAGTTAAAGAAATCATTTCTTTTGAAGTGATCAATCAAGATTTTGGAGTCAAATTCTAAATGATGTAGATAAAAATGTCTCTACTTAGCTTCTAATAAAGCATGGCCATATGTATTTAATATTATTTTTAGTAGCATATCCCTAAAATAAGATGGATGGTCTACGTATATTACCCTTCAATTTATTTAAGAAGAAATGTACAATGTTCTAAACTTATTACTAAATTAATTTTTGTAATATGTAAATGAGAGTAAACAATAATTTAAAAGAAAATAAGCTTTCCCTAAGCTCAGTCTAAGTTAATCAAATGAAATACTTATGATTTAGTTTGAATCAATTTAGACTAAATAATTATGAGCTAGTACTAAATACTTGAACAATCACTATGTTAATTAGAAGATATAAGTGTGATAAATAGTACATCTATCTCTATCATTGAATATTTTATGCAATTTAGAATATCATATAAATCTAGAAACTTTAGGATCTAGAATGAATGATGATAAATTGGTATCCTCATTGAAATTAAAAAACATAGTGGACTTTGTACCGTAAAAAGTATAACAATTCAAGACTAGTCTAAAATCATAGATCTCTTTTAACTTATGTTGTGCCTCTTGATATTTGAGGAATGGCAATATTTATAAATACCTAGGTAGCTTTGTCAATATATCATAAGGGGACATGTTCTCCTAGGTCAACCCATAGAAAATGTGTATGAATGACTAAAAAACCATGTGCATGCTCCTAGAATGTGTGAGAGATGGTATAAAATACTTTAATGCCATCCAAGATTTGGCTACGAAGATAGCCACCCATAAGGAGTTTCTATTGGTGAAAGCACAAGAGATACTTGATGAGAATAATTTTACTATATCAAAAGATGAAAATATATAGTATGATTAAATGATTGGAGATTACAATGAAAAAATCTTATGTATATAGGAAAAGGTGAGACATAGGACAACATAAGATTATGAAATGTGTCTTAATATTATGACTTGAGACATAAAAAATATGCTAAGGAAACTTAAGTAACAAGGTATGAAAAAGAGCCAAGAGACAAACCAAATTAGGTTATATACCTCAATTCACACCAATGCTCCCCTTAAGTGCAACTTAGGGAGACTGGGAAAAAAATGATGGGTCTTGACATCAAAGCCTTGTTAGGTACCCATGTATAAATATGATGCCCTTAGAAGGTGATAAGGAGAAAATTCATAGGAAAAAAATAGCCCTGATAGAGAATGAAAGAGAAGGTCAAGGTGATCCCCTCAACAAAGTGAGAATGGTAAAACCCCACGCAATAAAAAATTCACTTCTAAGCTAGAGAGAAGAATACAAACCATGTAACCCCCCCAAGTAGCCTCTTGCACCAATAGTATATTCTCAACACTAAATTTTGAATATGGTCTAAGAATGCTAAACAATGTTCCTCCCCTTAGGAAGAAACAAATGTAAAGATGTGTGTAGTATGTCTTCCCATCTTGAAAGGAATATAAGAGAAGAAAAATCAAAATTTATAATGTATTGGGAAGCTTCTCAATTGTTGCTATGTTGGTACTAAAAGGTTCCACAACCACATTAGGAGTCCCAAGCCTAAATGAATAATGTGACAATCTAAAACCTTGTGGAAATAGATACAAAATAAGATACAAAGATGATGATGAATCCTCCTAACACTTCTCAAGAATCTCTACACCAATGTCAAATTATGACAAATGAACTGATAATATGAATTAGATAGCATGAAATATTTAGGTGCAATAGCCATAGATATATGGTTCTCCCCATAGGTAAGACAATTGAACCATGGAGATTCTATTACTCCTACAAAATATGACCATCTCAAATATATGGACTCATGGATATCTATGAAATCTATCACTATAGAAGTAGGTGTAGGAAGAGAAAGAACAAGCGGGTTTGAATGTGTCATCATCAAATTTGGAGAAGGTGATGTAAATCCATAGGATTTAACATCAAAGGGGAGATGAATATCCTTAATGGTATCCTCCAAATATGTAAGACGGGACTCAAAAAGCCTAATATTTCTTTCAAGAATTCATCCCAAGGATTTGTCTCTAGAAGATGAATGTATATCTTATTGCATTGAATCATGGGAAGTCCCATCGAAAGTAATGTTAAACTTTAAAGAAGCAAGAGATGGAGATGATATTTCAATGTATTTTATATGACTACACTCCTCATCCTTGGATGATGTGTCCACATAAAATATCTAAATATGAAAACCAAATGTATTTGTTGATGTTGAAGTAGGAGAATCTAGAAAGTTACTGTGATTATCTTGAAGAAGCTACTTCAACTCATCAATTTGCTTTAGAAAATAATCTTCATTATTATTTTCTTTCCACAATAACTACAGTTTAACGTACATGATTTAGAAGAATTATGTAGAAAAATCAAATGGAAAGGAAAAAGATCGAGAGACATGATTATCTCCCCACAATTAGCCAATCATTAAACCAACAAAATAAAATATAGAACTCAAGATCACCCTGATACTTTATACTTAGTATGAATACAACTATTTCTTACCAAATCAATAAAGTGATCTTGATCTCAATAAATTTCAAATGCCAAATTAGACCACAAATGTGAAAGTACAATTTTGGTAGAATGAGATAAATCAAATCGGACCATTTAGATGTACATGAAAAATTATGCCCTTTAAAAATTGCACCCAAAAAGGAGCCTCAAAATTTTTCAAAATGAGAATTACTTTGTAACACCCATAAGAATATATATATTGGAAATAACATCAAAATTTAAATTATCTTTGTGTGTCATGGTTCCTCACTTATGTAGGGTTATGTCTCATATGGTGGTCTCTAAGCTTTGATATGGGGATGAAAACCATTAATTAGGTGCCTATTTGGATTAGGACTCTAGGATTGTCTCTAAAATATTGGGATGGAAATTTTTGTGGGAATTGCTAGTTCAATTAGGCAATCAACTATATTGATTTGATGAAAAAATAAAGAAAGTGTGACCATATATTTGTAATATTTTATGCTAATATGGACATTAGCAAGAGGTTTTGGGTTCTTTGATCACTTTATCTTCTAAATTGGGTGCATGAGTGTAAATGTACTTATGAAGACTCCTTGATGGTGTGCTTAAATTACAAAAAAATGGGTAATGCTATTGTGAGTTGTATGAATAATCAAAGGAAAAATATTTAGGGGGAGTAGTTATATAGTAAATTCCTCCTCAACCTTAGTTTGATGTTTATAAGTCCATAGAGTGTTGCATTGAGGATGTTTCTAATTCATCAATTTTATCTCTTTCAAATAGTGTTGGTCACCTACCTTCATGACTCAACCCAAATTGATTTGAATTATAATCTTAGGAGCTGTGTAAAGTGGGATTCTTGCTTTAATGAGGTTATGGGAGTCGATGATGTTTGTGTACCAAAATCATTGTATTTGTTTGACTCCTTGTCACCTTGAGTTGGTCAATATTTCATGTTTGTGGGCACTTTCCCTAATTGGTTCATGCCTTATAATGTGATGTTGCTTGTTACTTTTGGAGTACAACATTACTGTTATTTTTCTTATTTTAGTTTCATTGTCTGGATAATCTTTTTGGAGCTTCTCTCTTATTGTAAAATGGTTTTAAGCCCTTTCAAAAACCCACTTTTACCACTTATAACAATTAAAACAAAATAAATAGTCATAAACATTCACCTATTTTAGCGATAGTGAGCCTTTTGAAACATACCTAATTTTAACTACCATTCTCAAAGGAAGATGGATATATAAAAAGAAATTCTAACATTACACTTTTATTTTTGGACAAAAATAATGGTCACAAATTCCTTCAAGATAATGACCTTAATATTTTCTATTGAAATACTTCATCATAGCCCCAAAGTAGATCTAAAGTTCTCAAACAACCTTAATACCCAACCATTTAGTCTCAATAGAATTGTATTAGTAAATTAAGGTTTTTAGGCTGATGAAGACCACAAGTGAAATAATTATTCCTTTGAAATATTTAATGTAGTTCTATCAACATATATGAAAATTTTAGAGGCATGTATAAGCATGTGAACTATTTGACAAAATGCTTCAAAGAATGTAAAATATATATACATAGGGAACATGGATGATTTGATAAAATAACTCATGAATATAAAAGCATACCTAGGATTAATACACATACCTAGTTATCATGGTTTAGAATGTATGGTGATTATATTTTAATATTATACCTTTTACTACCATTCCTTTATACTATTATATATCAACTACCCTAACTTACACACAAACTATGTTATTGCTTAGGGTAAAATGAATAATAGTAAAATAATCTATAAGATGAGTTCTTTGATCACATTCTTGTCATCCTAATAAATATTTGATTAATTAGTTTAATGATACACCCTTAAATATGGTGAACACGGAAAGGTAGAAACATAGTGGAAGTGGTTCCTTTGTATGAATTTTAACACAACTAAACATGGTACTCTAGAATATAATATGTACCATTTTTGACATCTCATTCAAGAAAAATGGACTTCATTACCCATACCCATTCAAAAACAAGGGATGTCTATCAAAATCCTCTCTTTTCTACTACAAACCCTTACCTCCTTCCATATATATTATCATCTACCTCCCATTGTTCCTTTCTTATCCTTTCCATGTTATTGGGAAAGTTAAAATGCATATCCTTTCTAGATTAATGGCACTAGATAGATTACCTTACCTTTTTAATGGTTTTTTAGGAATTTCATCTAACAAACACCTCTCCCTTCCTTCTATGCTAACTTTGTTAATATTAAAATGATAAAATTTATTTTATATGCTTTAGACATAAACCACATGAATTGATATTATGACTAAATATATTTTTATATCTATCAACTTCTCTTGAACTCTTAAACGTGAGGTATTTATTTCCTTATGACTTCTCTATTGATGATTTAATTATTTAAAAAATTCAATGGGTATCTCATCCTTAATTAAAATATTTATTTTAACTTTAACATGATCAATAGTTACATATGAGTGTGAGACATCAAATTGTGCATTTTGTTCTTCCTTAATTCATAATATTTGGATAATTAAAAATTAATTATAATCTTCTAATATGTTTGATCTAATGGTATACAAGATGAAAAGGATTCGTAGCATTATCAACCAAACTTAGTCATTGCTAGCAAATACTTATACATAGAGGGGTAAATATAGTTTGATTAAATATTAGACCTAATTATGGTATTCACTTAAAAATAATACAATATTAATTTGGAATAATGACACATTATATGTGCATCAACATCACAATATCACAAGGAAAATTGTTATGACATGATTAATAACTTCTAATTGCATTATGTTTAATTCAAAATTGTGACTAAGATTTCCTTGTTTTGCACATGACTTTTACTAGATCAATTAATGCACCTATCCACAACAAGTTAAGAATAGGTTCCTTTGAGGGACAAGAAACACAAGATAATTTATTTTTTTAGAGTAAATCCACCTCTTTCCAATAAGGGATGCTTTCAAAACCACCAGCTTTCATCAAGAGGAACTTTCAAAATCATGATTTTTTTTTATAGTTGTTATCCTCCAACTTTCTAAAGCCATAACTTTTTTATACAGACTCAAAATGAGGTTTTATTTTAATAACTTACATAATTGTTTATATGAGTCTAAATATGCAAGAACGTCAATATTTTAGTGCCATAAAGGACCTATTTTGAAACCACAACACAAATTTCCTCTTTGTGATCACTTTACTCTAGAATATAAATTAAAACTAGATTTTTTTATGGATCACACATCCCCAATACAAAGGATTTTTATCTCCAATTTAACCTATAAAGACTCAAAAAATACATATTATCCTCTTAAAGCATGGCATGGTTTCTACCTCGCCTTGTACCACTTAAACAAAGACTAAAAATATTTTCATCGCTACTATCTAAATGATTTGTAAATGTCATAGAGTTTGAACATGAAGGAAATTGATCAACATTTGTTGTCTCCTCTAGTGGAAAGATCTCTTTTATTCCATTCAAAGTGGTCTCACTCAACATCATATTTCCATGAAGATTCAAGACCCTAGATTGCATCTTCTATCCTCCATAAGAAAACAACATGAAACTCTTAACACTTTGACCAAACGATAGTTGTTGATCTTCTGGCAATAGAAAACCTTTTTGTCAAACATGCATTAATTTCCAAAAAAAATGCCACACACATCCAAATGTGAAACACCTAAAATCACTTCATTAATATAAAAAAATATTTTTAAAAATCACTCTATATTACCTACTAATTAACTATTCAACACTATTATTTATCTAACCCAAAGCATAAATCTTGGGGTGCTAATAAATTCCTAAACCAAGTTTTGCAACTAGTTATTGAGATAAAGGTTATCATGTAAATGCTTGAAAAGGGCATCAATATTAACACCTTTAACTTAAATTTTGATGCTAAACAATTTTAATTTCTCTCTCTCTTCTTCTCTAAAATAATCAACCTTCTTGGTAGCACAAATTTTAGAATCAACTTGTAAACTAAAATGATCCATGTTGGCTACCATAGGCATGGTGGTTTTCTTACTCTTTTTACCTTTTTTACAATATGTACTCTTATGGATGTAGCTTCTAAGAAGTTGTATTTTTATGATCACTCTTATTGCAACGATCATAATACTTGCAATATTTTTCTTTGTGCTTCTTGATTTCTTTGTCTTGGACATAACTTTTTTCACTTTGAGGATGATGGAGCACTATTATCACATGTAAAAGACTCTATAACCTCCATACATTTATCACATTCATAATACTTTGGCTTAAATTTTTTCTTAAAATAATTACTTAATTAACCCCCATTTAATAAGAGGTTTCTTTCTTAAATCCATATAACACCAAATAATTTCAAACAAACTCAAAATATACTTTGATAGTGTCAATCTAGCACAATAAATATTTTATTCCAAATTATAGAGTTCATATTTAGATCTCCTTTAAATAGTGAAATTTCACTTCTTTCTTTGGCATTATATTGAGGCATTCTTGGTAGACTTGTTTCACCATGAAATTTTCCCTCTACTTTAGAGTTGGGTTGTTCCATTGCTCTTGAAATATTCTAATCAATATAAGTTTTCCATGTTAATCTCCATTAGGCTATTTGTGATCTCCATTGATTAAGATATTCTTGGAACATTGATTTCTAGGTTGATGAGCCTATCTTCTTGATCTTGAGGTATTTTACTTATCTCTCCATGCTTTTAGTTCTCTTTTCAAAATTTGGAATTTGATTGTTTCATTTATAATGAATTAATAGTTTTAATTTATCTTAGTATTTACCTAAAATTTAATTCACAACAATTTCATATGGGAAGAAGTAGAATATAATTTGATCTATAAAATAGAAGGATAGTCCATGCACTCACCGACTCCGTGAAAATTCACTGTCAAAAAATTCACCGTCAACAATTCACCGCAAGAAAATTCAACGCCATGACAAATTCACCGCCACAGAAAATTCATCGCATTAACATTTTTAATATAAATTTCCAAGACTTTGATTTTTTTTGCAAAAGAATAATTTTCACCACATTAATAACAGAAATATAGACCTCCATTATTCTTTTGCAAAAGAAATTTCAAAGTCTTGGAAATATATATTAAAAATGTTAATGTGATGAATTTTTTGTGGTGGTGAATTTTCCTTGTGGTAAATTTGTCACGGCAGTGAATTTGTCATGGCGGTGAATTTTCTTGCTGTGAATTGTTGGCAGTGAATTTTTCGACGGTGAATTGCTAGCAGTGAATTTTCTTGATAACACACTCACCTTCAAAAAATGAAATTAATGAAAGTTTGTAAAGTTTCCAATCAATTAACTTAACATGCAATGAAACACATGTAGTTTCCATTGTCCATAATAATCTTGACCTCATTCATTTCTATATCTGACTGTGTGTAATTTTGTAACATCTAATTTTTAGATCAAACTTCATGATCCATTATCAAGATAAGATAGATAAAGAAGAGATAAATATATTTGAGAGATTGATTATAAGTTTCTCAAACTATCTATATTTTAAGTAAATTTTATTCCAATGAAGGGTATCAATTAAAAGCATAAAGTTTTTACGGTCCACAATAATTAATATCACCAATTTCTAGATTTAACCATGTGCAACTTTGTAACATAAAAACTTTGGATCAAAATTCATGATCCATAATCAAGATAAGATGGATCACGAAGTTTAATTTGAAATGTCAATGTTGCAAAATTACACATATCAAATCTAAAAATCAGTGATATTAACTTACAATGTGTAAATAAGAGAAAATGCCATAAAAATTAAGAAGAAAAAATATTTATCATGGATAAAACCACATGTGGGAGAAAAATGCAACATGTGAGCTACAACTCACTTAAAATTCATGAAATCAATGGAAAATATAGTTATAAGTTACTTGGAAACACAACCAACTTAAAGAATAGTGAATTTATTCCCTAATACCTATATCACAACTCTCGTAAGTTTGATTATCTTATAATCATCATAGTCCCCTCCTTGAGAAGTAGTGGTCCCCAATGTTCATATTTTATGCTCTAAGATAATTTTTTTGATAAAGTTGGTTCTCAAGGAACCATTTTTCCTAACATGGAAATTGTCCTTCATTCACCATAAAAGAGAGTAGTGTGGATGATAAATTCATACTATATCAAGAGTAAATAAATTCAAACACCTGAAGAATTCAATCCAAATTAAAAAAATGTGTCTATTAGAAAAAAGAGAGGCATAAATAACAAGAAAATTCAAGACTAGATACAAACATTATGTATTCACAATATTTGAGATGTGATCCTTGATGTGGATGAATGATGGATAGGTATGGGTTGTAGGTGAGAGACCCCAATTTGTCATCATGTACCTGTGATTTTTGAAGCACTTCCACATATGAAAAATGTCCTTCAAAAGGGGGTTTCTATAGATTTTTATCTCTTGATATGGCTGGTTGAGATCATGATTTGAATTGAATGGTTGGAATTGATTTACATGTGAGGAGGGATGAGAAGGATGCAAGTGGATGGAAGGATAAGATGTGAACACGTGAATTTTTGATGGAGGTGTAATTGGATAGTCAATATTGAACTTGAATGGAGGGAGGAGATGTAAAGGGTTGAAGTTTCAAATTTTAGTGGAAATGATTTATTTAATTTTTAATTTAAGTGAGAAATGAGCATTAGCCTAGTTATTTAGGAAAACATTTATCTAATTAGTTATGGAGGAAGGTTAAATATGGGTATATCGAACAAATTCCTTTGTAGTTCAAAGTCAAAGTAGACTTACAATTAATTATAATGTATGTGAACATGCCAACAATCCCACATGATATTTAGTCTTAGATCAAGCCACAAAATGATTAATCTCTCCACTAGATCCATGTCACCACCATGTGCCAAAGAGGGAAAATTTCCTAGATAGCTCATGCATGTATCAATTGAGTAACCCCAAAAGCAAGAAATATATTTTTCACACAACTATATACACCAATACATTTTGGGGCCAACAGAATCCTTACCGCCAAAAGCTCTCAAATTAATAAAGGAAAATACTGACACTAAAAACATGATCAATTTGGTAAAAAAACATTGATCATTTGTATGATGACTCAAATCTTAGTGTTTCTATAAATTAACCACTCAAATGATTACATTCCTAAATCTAATACAACCCTAAATATGGGTGACATGTTCTTATTTTTTTAACTCTATAAATTCATTGACCTTTCCAATGTTGAGTAAATCTACTTTCCCAATCATCTTTGTACTCAATTCCCAATCAAAGATCAAATTAACGGTTGAACATTAGTAATTCATTCTCATATTTTGTTCTCACTCCAAAATTATGATAGGTTAAGTATTTTCATATAACAACTCTACTAAAAAATATAGATTCAATATCCAAAATATCAAAAACTAACATTGAAATTCAAGAGACCCAAATGGTGTCTCATCATCAAGAAACCCAACTAATTGATCCTTCTCATAAAAAAAGTTAATTATGAATATACCATCTCATTCGTCTATTGAATTTTATCACTATTTAGACATCATAATTGATAAAACCAATCAATAGTGGTCACTCCTTGTGTTCCTACTAGTCTCGAGCTCTTATCATCTTTAAGACAATTTTAACTCAAATCATTAAAAAAAATAGCAAAAAGGTACATCCTCAACATGACATATACATCAAAATGGCCAATTCAAAAGTGGCAAATATCAGTATTCTCAATTTAATCACTCTAGGAAAACTCTAAATCATCACTACAATCATCTAAAATGTGTACCAATATTCAAGCTAGTGTCAAATAAAACTCTAAACCAACAACATCAAATACAACATTATTACTCAAGACACTAGGAAAAATAAATCATCAACCAAAAGCACATGTGAAATAAAATCGATTAAGGACACAAATAGGAGTAATAAGTACACATCCAATCATTTTCCACTAGCCAAAAAAATCATCAACAAGTGCAATCATTGGGTGTACCAAAATTCTTAGGCGTAAATCAATGATAATATTACCAATCTAAATTATAAGTATAAATTAGGCACT
Organism: Sequoia sempervirens; assembly: GCA_007258455.2. Taxonomy (NCBI): domain Eukaryota; kingdom Viridiplantae; phylum Streptophyta; class Pinopsida; order Cupressales; family Cupressaceae; genus Sequoia; species Sequoia sempervirens. The sequence goes on from VDFB02292705.1 coordinate 20,637, forward strand.
CATTCATGCAACTCAATCACACAAACAATCATATTTATAATAGGCACAACACAATCACTATACATCATCATATTATATGTGCACACAAGAAAATTTTCTCTTCAATAACTCAAGACATCTATGAAGCCTTCACTCAAATCTATAACACACAATATCCCCTTGAAAAATGAGAGAGGAGAATTCCAAAAATACCCTTATTTGAATGGGAAACACCAAAAGAGACATATATAAAATGAAATGATCATTACACTAATTCAATGACATCCTTTTATGTTTTCATCACAAGTATCTCCTAAGTCGCCTTGCCAAGTTTTCATCTTAATGGGAAGTTTTAATCAAGTAATTTCCCTTACATAGTTTTAGCTTTAAAAATTAGAGAAAACATAAAAATACCATAGAAATAATCATCAAGAGGTTGCGTGCAAATCACCAACCTCAAAAATACATGCTCTAAATCTAATTACACATATTTATTGTATGGTATCCTACATCCTCTAACTCACAATGTCAAACCATATTAGAAACAAGTATCAATTTGGTAAAGTGAATTATCATGATCACATTAAAATATGGGTCCCAATCTCAAAAAGTAATAAAAGCATCCTTAATATGATCATCTACATTAAAATTAAGAGCACAAACCACAACGTCTAACACATCAATATTTGGTACAATATCAAGTGCATAGGTTTCACATCTAAAGCATCCACAATAACATCCCCAGTAATAGATAAAAATAAATTATTGGAGGCAAAAAATATGTGTCTCAACGTATTGTTTGAGAAATAATAGGAAGTATTATGATGTAGGAGCAACTTGGGTGCAAGGGAAATCTTGCATCAACAAAAAAAATTCAAGTTTTAGTTAAATTTTTGTTGTGTTTCCTTTGGTTTTAGGTTGTTGCTTTAGGGAATTTTTAGAGGAAATTTGGGAAAATCAAGGGAATTGCCTTGTACAAGATATTAATAGATACCCACACTTTAAATTTGGTGAATATTGGGCAAAAATTGGTGGATTTATAGCCTTGCGGGTTTTTGGTTTGTATTTGGACTTACGAGACTTTGGTGTTGAATTGATAGGTTTCCCCTCTTGCAATTGGTTCAAATGAACTCATTTGCATTTGTAGGAAACTCGTGGCCATCTAAACTTTTGAGAATTTCACATCTTATTGTATTTGTGGGAAAATTCTACTAAACTGAAAAAAATTGTCAATCAAAAGGTTAAATTCAATAAGAAACTTTCATAGAAAGGACAACTACGAAGTGCAATATTTTTCAAGTGGTCTAACTATTTAGAAGAACCCAATAATGAACTAGTTTGCAGAACTTCCACTTCTTACTAATTTGTAGGAACTTTGGGTTCATAAAGCTTTGTGCCAATTACTTGTCCATCTACTTCTCCTAAGAATTCCTTATCCTATAGAAGTTGTGGGTTTCTCATAGCCATTTGAAATTTATAGGTAAAACCAAGTGCACTGAACATTAACAAGTTCAATCAACCAGTTTAGAAGGATAGTTATGATGATGACATCAAATTAGCATAAGATGAATTTAGTAGGATGATGATGTCACCATGTATAGAATGTGGATTTTTTCTATTCAAGTGAACTTAAAGTAGAATTTCTAGTTTGATCTAGTTGTTAAAAAACATCACTCACTATGATATTTGTGGGTTCCTTGCTTGCATCTACACTTGTGGTTTTTCAACTTGTTAGTAGAAGTTGGAATTATTGAAATGATTTGGTTAATTTAACTACCAATATTTTATCTAATTCATCTTCCAAGAAATTAATGCATGTAATTAGGGTCTTTGGTCAATTGGGGAAGATAGGCATAGACCATAATAGAGAAGGATTTTGGGGATCCAATAGTGGAAATTTTTTCCAAAAGAGTGATGGGATAAAGCATACCTATGAGAGTGACAAAAGCTAGAGGAGAGTGTTATAGTAGAGAGAGGTGGCAAGAATGAAGGGCCATGGAATGTAGGTTGATGCCTATAATTTAATAAATGTAATATTTGAAGCATGAATAAATAATTTTAAGTTTCTAATTAATATTTTTTGAGTTTGGAATTATTTTTGCTACATGATGGGGATGTGTGATAACACCCCCTCCAAAACTATATCAGATGGTATCAAAGTGGTAGTTTGTTGGGAGGTACAATGAGGTGTATTTTAGAGTATAATTTGATCATTGGGAATGAGTGTGTAGTGCAGGCTTGAGAGATGAGATTGAGTTGGTTGTCCTCCAATAGGGATTGAAGCTAGGTAAAAGGTGCAAGGCATCCTCCATGGTGGAATTTGGTAGAGGAAGCATACGAGGTGCATCTTACAAGGTTTTGATTGGGTAGAGGATAGGTTTGGATGAGATTGTGTTGATTTTCCTCCAAAATGAAAGTTGGGTAGAATTTACAAGGATTTTCTCCACAATGGAAGTGGGTAGAAGAATTATAGAGGATCATCTTCTAGGGTTCCTTTTGGGTAGAGGATAGGTAAGAGTGTGTGTGAGTGGTTGTAGGAGTTTTTTAATTATAGATTAGAGTGATGTTGTGGGATATCCTATAGAAAAGGTTGAGGCTAGGAAGAGGATAGGTTTCATGAGAGAGTCTTGTGAGTGTATAGACTACAAAGGTTGTAGATTGAGTTCGCTACATGAAGTGGTTGAGGCTAACACGGAGAAAGAGTATGAGCCTACTCATGGGAAGGGTGTTGGGAATTTCAATTTTGGTGAGAAGATAAAGAATGTACATGCTCAAGATTAATGAGATGAAGAGTTTGTTGAAGGGTGTGAGGGAGACCAAAGTAGTAGTATAGAGGAAAGAAGAGGATAATACGGGTTTATGTGCAAATGAACTTGTATGTGTAGAGGAGGAAAAAGTGTTGGGATTAAGGTGTATCAACCTTAGAGTCATAATATTATTTAATTTGATGTATTAATGTATTTATTTGTATTATTTAAATTCCTATGGTGTCATGTCACAACTTGGGACCCACTGACTAGGTGGTATCCCCGTTGGAGGTGATTGGATGACACATCATCATACCAAGTGGACATAGGCATCCCACTTTGGAATCTATGGAATATGATAGATTCTATGAAGTGTCATAAGGAATCTTTGAATGCATGGAGAAAGGTGGTGCCCAAGATGGGTTATGATAGGATGTAAGAGAATTGGCTATTTTTAGTTGGTTATGATGGATTCTCTTACAGATCCTATGAGAGATTCTATGGCAGATTTATGAAATATTCTATGAAAATTGTAAAGCATATGTCATATGATATTTTTAGCATATTCTAGGTGCCCAAGCTTGGAAGAAGAATATTTTCATGTTAGACACTTGTCAGGGGTGTAAGGGAATGTTGTACATGTGTCCAAATACATGTCTAAGGCGTTGGATTTTGTGCCATGTAGTTTTGGATTCCCCTCACCTTATAGATGCTTCTTGAAGCTTGTAACACTCTATTTATTGAGTGCCTTGAGTTGTAGAATGCATAGTTTGTTTGCAAGTAACGAAGTGTTGCCGATATCACTCCAGAACATGTGTTTGGTTGAAGCACTTGTAGAAAAGGCTATGTACTTGGTGATGTATTATAACTCCTATTTGAAGTAATACAATAGTATTGTGCTTTTGGAGGGTGGGTTTTTCACTCGAAAGGGTTTTCTCCATGTTAATTTTGGTGTCACTATTTTATGCATTGTTGTTATTCTATTTCCATTATTCTCTGTGTATCACATATTGTAATTGTATAAGGTGTTAAAACAATTTTTTTGTAACTCCCTCCTACTTAGATTAGTGTAGGAAGCTATTTCCGCTCACTCGGCTTCCTTTCAGTTGGTATCAGAGCTTAGCCAGCCTTGGTTCCTTTGTTGGGTAGAAGGGTTTTTTGAGCTAATCTCTATTTTAGTGGGAGTTTTGCAAAAGTGTGTATTTCATGACTTTGTTATAGGAAAGAGATGATAGGCACATCTAAGAGGATTGAGATGGAGAAATTTAATGGTGGTAATTTTGAGTTGTGGAAGCTCAAAATGGAAGACATGCTAGTAGATCGAGACTTATGGCTTGTAGTTTCCAGAACCATGCCACAAGGCATGAAATAAGAGGATTGGGATCTCATGGATAGGAAAGCCAAGGGTCTTACTAAACTTTGTTTGGCTGATTCCATACTCCTAAATGTCCATGAAGAGAAAACTTCTACTTCTCTGTGGAAGAAGCTTGGTGATGTCTATTAGGCTAAATCCCTGGTAAACAAGATTTTCTTGAGAAAGATGTATTCTCTAAAAATGGAAGATGGAGGATCCGTTGCAAATCACTTGAACTCTTTTAACATGTTGGTTGCACAACTGGGTTTCGCTAGAGACAAGATTGATGAACAAGACTATTGCATGCTCCTTTTGTGTTCATTGTCGAACTCTTGGGATCACTTGGTAATGGCTATTGGAAACACTACTTCCACCTTTAAGATGGATGAGGTTGTTTCCTCATTATTATCCAAAGAGATATGAAGGAAGTCTTCTGAGATGGCCAAGGAGGCCCTTACAGTTTGTGGCAGACCAAAAGAGAGAAGCAAAAGGAAAGATAAGAAATTTAAGTCAAAGTCTCGTGGGAGATCTAAGTCTCCTAGTAAGAAGTCCAAGGAAAAATGTTGGAATTGTGGTGAAACTGATCACATTCAAAAATATTGCAAGGAGGAGAAGAAGAAAAATAAGTCTTTCTCCGATTTTGAATTTGAGAAATCATCCCAAGATGATGGAGAAGCATTTATTGCAGCCTTGGAAGCCCATGCATCAGATGATGTGTGGTTGGTAGATTCAGGTGCATCCTTTCACATGACTTCTCATAGAGATTGGTTCTCAAAGTATGAGGAGTACAATGGCAGAGAGGTGTACCTAGGTGATGACTCTCACCTGAAGATTGTTGGTCATGGAAGATTCAAAATCAGATTTCTTGATGGAAGAATAAAGGGGATTGATGATGTCTTGCATATCCTGGGTTCAGCATGAAACCTTCTTTTTGTAAGTAAACTAAATGATTCAGGAGTGCAAGTTGTTTTCTATGGTGGAGGATGCAAGATGACAAGAGGATCTATGGTGTTAGCTAAAGGTTTTCGTATTGGCACCTTGTTTCAACTTGATGCATGCACTGTACAATGCAATAGTTCTTTTGATGTACCGAAAGAGAAGAGACCTTTAGATTCTTCATCCTCACCATCAGATTGTGTAGAAAATAAGCATGTTGCAACTACATCCAATGGTCGTGCATTTTGGATACCTAAGGGTGCTCATTCCATGGAAATGAAGCTTCCTACAGAGAATACAATGTTATGGCACCAATGACTTGGTCACATTGGTGAGAATGGTCTTAAAACCCTGAAAAATAAGAGTCTTGTTGAAGGCCTTGATTATTTTAATCTTGAGTTTGAATTTTAGGAACATTGTGTATATGGAAAACAACACCGTGTTTCTTTTTACTCTAGTTCTCACAAGTCTTCTGGGGTTTGGACTATGTACATTCAGATGTTTTTAGTCCTATAAATGTTCCTTCGTTATCAAAATTTGTATATATTTTTTCTTTAATGGATGATTACAGTAGAAGGACATTTGTTTATTTCCTTAGAACTAAAGTTGAAGTCTTTTAGTCGGTTTAAGGATTTTAAGGCCTTGGTAGAAAATTAGACTAGCAAAAAGATTAAGTGTTTGAGGATTGATAATGGTGGTGAGTTTTGTTCCATAAAGTTTGAAAAGTTCTTTAAAGAGAATAGGATTGAGAGACATAAGACAACTCCCTACGCTCCATAGCAAAATGGAGTTGCAGAGAGGATGAACAAAATGTTAATGGAGAGGGTTAGGAGTATGTTGAGTGGTGCTAGCCTTGAACAAAATTTGTGGGATAAAGTGGTAGCCATTGCATGTTATTTGATCAATAGATCTCCTACATCAATGCTTGTTGGTAAGACACCCATGGAGGCGTGGTCTAGTAAAAAGCCTTCGATGAGACATCTTAGAGTATTTGTTTGTGAAGCTTATGCTCACATTCTGATTGAGAAGAGGTTAAAGTTGGAGAACAAGGTTGTTAAGTGTATCTTTATAGGCTATGGTGTCAGTGTGAAAGGGTACAAGCTTTGGGATCCTAAATCTCAAAAGGTTCTCTACAATAGAAGTGTGATCTTTAGAAAGATGAAACCTTCCTCTGTTGAGATACAACAAGAAAAAGAGGAGAAACAAAAGAAGGAGGTGGTTCAGATTCCACCTACTTTGAAGAAAGAAGAACCAAGTACTCTTGTTGGACTTGATGATAAGGAGAGCTCAAGTAGCTCTGAAAGTTCTAAAGAAGAAGGAGAACCTCAACCTCGGCCTTTGAGGAGGTCTACACAAGTTAGGTGGCAACCATAAAGGTTTGGATATTCATTATTGGATTCTAGTTGCATATTTTCCTTGATTACTAATAATGATGAGCCTAGGATTGTTAAAGAGGCATTGGATATGAATGATTTAGATTCCTGGATGCAAGCCATGGACAAGGAGATGGCTTCATTAAAGAAAAATAAGACTTGGGATTTGGTACCTTTTCCTATTGAACGTAAACCTATCAGTTGTAAATGGGTGTTCAAGAAAAAATGTGGTCTTGATGGCAGTGTTGAGAAGTATAAGGCACGATTGGTCGCTAAGGGATTTTTCCAGGTGGAGGGAATTGATTATGGGGAGATATTATCTCCTGTAGTAAAATTGAAATCTATTCGGCTTCTACTATCACTTGCAACAACATATGACCTAGAAGTGGAGCAGAGCGATGTGAAGACAACATTCCTTCATGGTGATTTGGAGGAAGAGATTTACATGTCACAACCAGAGCACTTCATAGAGAAAGGTAAAGAAAATTTGGTTTGTAAACTGAAGAAGTCTCTTTATGGTTTGAAATAGTCTTCTAGAATGTGGTATTAGAAGTTTAATACCTATGTGTTGTCACTGGGATTTCAGAGGTCTAAATCTGACCATTGTGTATACTTTAAAATTGATAATGGTCTCATTCTCATTATTGTTCTATACGTAGATGATATGTTATTTATTGGGAATGGTAAAAGTGTGATTTCATATTTGAAGTTTTAGTTGTTAGCACAAACTGAGATGAAATACCTAGGTGAAACTAGGTACATTATGGGAATGGAAATCATGAGAGACAAAGCTAACATAAATTTTTGGTTAAGCTAGAGCAAGTATGTGAACTCCGTGTGGGAGAGATTCAACATGGTAGATTGCAGACAATTAGTTGTTCTTGTGATGCAAGGGACGACGCTTTCTATGAATGATTGTCCAAAGTATCCTACTAAGATGGGGGAAATAACCAAAGTACCATATGCGAGTGCAGTTGGTAGTATGATGTATACGATGGTGTGTACGAGACCAGACATTTCCCAAGTAGTGGGAGTCCTTAGTCAGTTTATGGATAATCCTAGACAGGTGCATTGGGATGTGGTTAAGAGAGTGTTTAGATATTTACGAGGCACTTCTGAGTATGCCTTGTGTTTTCATGGTTATCCTACTGGACCTCAACATTTTATGAGCATTCGAGGATATGTGGATTCAGATTGGGTAGGTGACATAGACAATAGAAGGTCCATCAGTGGTTATCTGTTTATGTTATTTGGTGGTGCTATTAGCTAGATGAGTAAGCGGAAGGTTGTCGTCACGTTGTTCACGACAGAGGCAGAGTATATGGCAGCCACTCATGCCTGTAAGGAAGACATTTGGCATAAGAGATTGTTTTCTGATATTGGTTTGGATGTTGAACAGATTACTATTTATTGTGACAATCAAAGTACAATTTTCCTAGCAAAGAATCCTACCTTCCATGCCAAAACAAAGCACATAGATGTTCAATATCATTTTGTTCATGATATGGTAGAAGATGGAAAGGTGAACGTGGAGAAGGTTGAAACTTGGAGAATTTTGCAAATGCACTGACAAAACCAATGAGCACAGAGAAGTTCATATGGTGTTCTGATTCCATGGGCCTTGAGGCCTTGAGTAGATGATTTCGTCTGACTCTCAGTAGGTCTTTGACAAGTGGGAGAATGTTGGGATTAAGGTGTCTCAACCTTAGAGTCCTAATATTGTTTAATTTGATGTATTAATGTATTTATTTGTATTATTTAAATGCCTATGGTGTCATGTCACAAATTGGGACCCATCGGCTGGGTGGCATCTCTGTTGGAGGTGACTGGATGACACATCATCATCCCAAGTGGACATAGGCATCCCAGTTTGGAATCTACATGACATATGATAGATTCTATGATGTGTCATAAGGCATCTTTGAATGCATGGAGAAAGGTGGCGCCCAAGATGGGTTATGATAGGATGTAAGAGAATTAGCTATTTTTAGCCGGTTATGATAGATTCTCTTACATATCCTATGAAAAATTCTATGAAATATTTATGACATATTCTATTCAACAACTGTAAGGCATCTATCATAAGCTATTTTTAGCATATTCTAGGCACCCAAGCTTGGAAGAAGAATATTTGCATGTTAGACACTTTTCAAGGGTGTAAGGGAATGTTGTACATGTGTCCAAATGCATGTCTAAGGCATTGGATTTTGTTCCATGTGGTTTTGGACGCCCCTAACCTTCAAGATGCTTCTTGAAGCTTGTACCACTCTATTTATTGAGTGCCTTGAGTTGTAGAATGCATAGTTTTTTGGCAGGTAACAAAGTGTTGCTGATATCACTCAAGAATAGGTGTTTGGGTGAATCACTTGTAGAAGAAGGCTATGTACTTGGCGATGTATTGTAACTCCTATTTGAAGTAATACAATAGTACTGTGCTTTTGGAGGGTAGGGTTTTTTTACCTGAAAGGGTTTTCCCCACGGTAATTTTGTTGTCACTGTTTTATGCATTGTTGTTGTTCTATTTCAATTATTCTCTATGTGTATCTCATAGTGTAACTATATAAGGTGTTAAAAAAAAATTGCAATTCTCTCCTACTTAGATTAGTGTAGGAAGTTATTTCTGCTCACTTGGATTCCTTTCAAAAAGAGGTTGCAACGTGTCTTAGTGAAGGGATGGATGTGTTGATAGTTGATGTTGTGCATGGAGAATGCATTTCAGTAGAAAAGACATGTATTGGTAAATGTATGGAGAGTGGTGAATGAGGTTGAAACAAAGGTTGTAGAGAAGTATGAGAGTGCATAATCTATTGAGTTTCCTTTGGAGGACATGAAGGTTTTGGAGCGTGTAGAGTAGCATAGAATAGGGAGGATGGTTGTAGAGCAAGGTGAAGAAGAGTTAAAGAGGATAAAGGATGTTGTAACAAAGGAAGAAGAAGAAGAGGTGAGTGTAGAATAGGTTGCATAATATCCTTTGACGGAGGAGTTTGAGCTATGGTGGGTTGAATCCCATGAAGAAGAGGAGATGAGTAGAGGAAAGTGAGAAAAGAAGGAAAGATTAGGGAAGAAGTGTTTGGAGGAGGTCAGACAATGGTAGACATGGGTCCATGAAGAGGAAGAGGAGTAAAGGGCACACTTGGAGGAGGATGGTTTGTGTCCTAGCTAGATACTAGAAGAGGCAAAGGAAGAAAGTTTTTATAGACCTTTTGTAGTGATGGAATATATTTAAGGTTGTACACAACCTAGAAGGATAGTTATACTACTTAACCCTATTTTTTTAGCCCAAGCCCATTAAATTTATACCTTGAGTGTGATGTAGGAGCATCCTGGGTGTAAAGGTAATCTTGCATCAACTATAAATATTTCAAGTTTTAATTGAATTTTTATTTTATTTTCTTTAGTTTTGGGTTGAGAGATTAGGGAAGAAGTATTTGGAGGAGGAGGTCAAGCAATGGTGGAAATTGGTCCATGAAGATGATGAGGATTAAAGGGCACTCTTGGTGGAGACAAACGATGTGTGTCCTAGCCAAATATTGGAAGAGGTGACGGAAGAAAGCTTTGGATGGACCTATTGTAGTGATGGGGTCTATTGTAGGTTGTATACAACCTACAAGGGTAATTTTGAGAAGTAATTTGGGAAAATCAAGGGAATCACCTTGTAGATGAGCTTAATGGGTACCTACAATTTAAATTTGGTGAAGATTAGGAAAAGATGATGAATTTATAACCTTACAAAGTCTACGTCCAAACTTGTTAGATTTAATGTTGAATTGGATACGTTTCCCCTCTTGTGACCAATTTAGATGAATTCATCAACATTTGTGGAAACTCATGGCCCTTGACCTTACAAAAATTTCAAATCTTACTAGTTTTACAAGAAATGCTACTAAACCATACAAGTGTATTGATCAAAAGGTTTAGTTCAATAATCAACTCCCACATGAAGAAAAACATGTATACAATGCAATATTTTTCAAGTGATATGGTTATTTGCAGGTGTTTGAAATATTGTCATTGATGTCAAGGTGCTTAGTTGATATTATTGATAATTGGTTGTCATTAATGTCAAAGAATAATGTGATGAGAAGGCATGATGACCAAAGGCCACTAATCAATAGGCAAGGATGGCTAAGTATCTCATGAATTAAGTCTCATGCTCATGTTATTATGATTGGAGTAACTAATCAACCAAATAGTCTTACCAAGAACTTAGAATATTTGGAAGGTGTGGTTTAGAAGAAATTAAAGGATTGCTAATTATCACTTAAAAATAATATCTATTATGCTTTATTATGATTTAATTCAAAGGATAGACAATTTCCATTATATGGGATTAATGTAAATTAAGGAGCAATGATTATGTTTTCATTTAATATGAAGTGTTTAAAGGCTTTGTGAAGAAATGACTGAAGGTTGTAGGAACAATCACACCAATCAATATAATGAAGACATCAATGTTTCTTTATTAACATAATAAAGAGAAACAATTATTTTATCAACCATATAAAATAAAAATCTAAGAGAATAAAACAAAATAAAAGAAGATAAAGCACATAAGATAAAATTGAGAAAAAGAAAAAAATGACAAAAGAAGACAATAGACTTTATTAAGAGATGGTGTTTCATAAGGTAATGAATATTTATTAATAATGTGAAGGCTATGATTTATTAGAATGATAAAAGGCAGTGCTTGAAATGAACAAAGGCAATAATATTTAATTTATGAAAAGCAACTATTCATATAATAGGGGAAATGATTAATAATTAAAAGGGAGCACTTAGATTATATTAGTAAAATCAGTACTACATATCATTTATGAATTTGTAATGAATGGTTGCCTCTCTTTGTAAAGATGATGTGTTTCAAAGGGTTGCCACTCTTGATAAAAATATATATAGAGATTGTGAGAAGTGTTGAAAAATTAGTGTATGAAGAGTGAATAATGGAGTGTTGTGGAATGAAAAAGACATATAAGTATATCATATACACTAAGAAAATGAAGAGAAAAGTTTAAGAAAATTATTTACAGATTATATAAGGAGATTGTAAGGAGTTAAGGTAGATTTGTTAGTGAAAGACATGACTATTCAAATGGTTGAATCTATTTCAAAGAGTTGCATCCATTCATAGAATAATTAAAGATATCAAGGCAAATCATTCAAGTGGGTAAGTTGAGTGTGTGGAGAACAAACAATATATCAAAAACACTAGCAAGTGAAGATAAAATTATAAAAAGTTAATTTGAAGATTGGATGAAGAGATTGTAAAAAGTCTTATGGAAGATTTGCAATCAGATTTATGTGAGATTTATGAAGTATTTATGGCAGATTTATGAATTATTTATGGTAGATTTATGAAGAAGTATTTAAGCATATTTGTGAAGAGGGTTTCATACAAAGATAAAGAATATTTTGGAGTAGAATTACAAAACATATTGAAGAGATTTTTATGAGAGGTATGTATGTAGAAATAATATGCAAGCATATGTAATCATACAATTACATTTAAGTTATGAGAAAGAGGGGAATCATGGAGTGAAAGAATGAAAATTGTAATGTCTATCATCCATTGAAGAGGAAACTTAAAGGGTGGTACTTTGCTTTGGAATTTGGTACTTCGTAAAGGAGATATCGGTATCTGTCTAGTAGGTTGATGCTCACGAACTCAATTGAATGATGGTTTGGTGCTTCTAGTGGGTTGGTGCTCACAAATTGAATGAGGGGTTGGTGCCTCTAGTGGGTTGGTTCCTACAAAATTTATAAAAAAGAAGACTATAAAATAAATATTTTTGTTGTGGTTTTCTCTCGCAAGGGTTTCCACATAAATCTCGTCTTCTCCTTGTGTTGTGTAATTATTGCATATTATGTTGTTTTTATTATGAAATTAATATACTTATGATATTAAGGTTGAAAAAGTAAAAGATCATTGTTATACTGATTCACCCCCCCTCTCAATATAACCATGTGCTCATCAATTGGTATTAGAGTGGGTTCCTTCAGAAATAGTTTAATGACTTGAAGGTAGATCTAAAAGAGTGCACATGGCAAGAAAAAAAGGAAATTTAAGGGAAAATGAAATAACATATAGAGTTAATAACGAATCTCTAAATGCAAGTAATTCACACATTAGCGAACATGAAGGATTCTCTTCTAATAAGGCTCCATTGTTTGATAGGAAAAATTACACCTTTTGGAGCTTAAGGATGGAAACTTATTTAAATGCTCTTGGATTTGAAATTTGGGAATCATTGGTAAATGGATATACATCTCCATCAACTCCTCCAATAGATGCAAAAGGAAAGAAGGCAAGTGAAAACAAGGCTAAAGCCAAGAATGCAATCTTGTGTTGATTAATGGAATTAGAACTTGTGAAAATAATGCATTACAAATCTGCTAAGGACATATGGGATAAATTAACAAATATTTATGAAGGAGATAAAAAGTAAAGAAAGTAAAACTTCAAACCCATCGACAAGAATTTGAGAGTCTAGAGATGATTTATGAAGAAAATGTTGTTGCCTATTTGCTTCAAGTAGATGAGATAGTGAATACTTTAAAAGGTCTTGGTGAAAAAAAGAAGAATCAACAATAGTACAAAAAAATTAAGATTTCTTCCCTTAAGATTTGATGCTAAAAAATTTTCTATAGAGGAGATGAAGGACTTGGATACATTAACCATGGATGAGCTACATGGAATCCTCACAACTTATGAGATGACTGAAAAATACAATACATCTAAAAAGGAAGCCCACAAAAAAAAAAGATTAAAGAACCTATGCGAAGTGAGAGTTCTGAGGAAGAAACAAATTAACAAGGAGGAAGATATTTTTGTATGGAAGTTAAAAAGAAAGAACAAGGGAAAATTTTCATTTAAATGTTTTAACTATGGATAAGTAGGACACTTTATTAAGAAATTCCCATATTTGAAAGAAAGTGATAGTGATGAAAAAGATCCATATACAAAGAAAGGAAAAAAATATAGTCACAAGTATGATAAAAAAGAAGAAGAAGAATCCTTTGATTACAAGAAGAATCTTTATGCTTATAGAGATGATAGCCCATCCAATGAAAGTGATTGGGACAACCATAAACAAGAGATGCTTTTCATGGAATTTGAAAATTATAAAGAAAACAAGCACTCGCATGAGTAAGAGAAGACCAAATTTAATAATGAAGATATCTTTGAGGAAGAACTCTATTGAGCTATATATGAGATTGAGAGACTTAGGAAGAAAAATTCAAAGTACAAGCTGTTATTTCAAGAAGAGTGTGAATCGAAGGCCAAAATACAAGAAGAATTTGAAAAGGTGATCATTGATTTGAAAGATAAAATAAAGGAAGTAGAGAAAACAATCATCAAATTGAAAAAGAGAAAATAATTCAAGAGGAGGTAAAAATCCAATTGAAGGCAAAGGAAGAAAATTGTGAAAGGATGGAGTGTGAAATTGTTTCTATGAGGAAAGAATTGGAGAAGACAACCACCAAGTTAAACACAAGCCTCAAGTTTGAAAAGAGCACTAAAATCCTAGATGACATCATTAATGGGAAAAGGTCACCGTCAAATAAAATAAGACTTGGCTATAAACAAAATCGAACATTAAATGAAGATTCCAAAGAGACTCCTAAGAAAATGAGGGAAAGAAAAAAATCCTTAAAGATACTTTCAAAAGCCCTATAAAAAATAAAGGTAGCAAGAAGACAAAGACTCCTAAAGTTAACATGGACTATTTAAAGAAGTAATTTCCTATGAGGCAAGTGCATACATACATGGTCAAGAGTACCCTTTATGGCTATATTTCTCCTCATGCAATCATTTTGGACATAAGGCAAGAGAGTGTAGAACACAAGTGATATATAATAATAGATGGAACAAAAATATAAATATTTATGGGTGGACAAGTAGAAACTACAATACATATGTTCCTCTAGTGAATTATAAGGTTATATGTTATAAATTCAATGATTATGGACATATAGCACACCATCACAAAAGTCGTTTATGGAACCTTCAAGACAAAACAAGATAAATATACTTGGAAATAATAAGAAAGAACCTATGAAATTTTGGAAGAGGAAACAATGGCAAGAGAAGGAGAAACCTATGCAAGTGAAAACTTCATTACATGCACAAGAGATATCTCCTAGTTCATAAGGAGAAGCACAATTCCAAGGGGAATTGAGTATGTCATAATCATTCATCCCCATAGAGAAGATAACTCAAAAGATGAAGTATCACAAAACTTGAAGAGAAGAATCCACTTGTGCAATAGATTAGCATAAAGGGAAAGTAATGGATTGGTATCTACATAATTATTGGATATGTTCCATATCCTGAATTATGAAATATTACATATCTTCAACTCATGCACATTAGTTGGCATTTACAAGTGTCTCCATGAGATTGAAGATTTGGGAAAATAGAGAGATGATGCTAAAGCTTAAAGAAGTGAAAATTGTCTTCTACTGATTCACATTAGAAAAAGAGAAGATATTGTTGAAGAGTAAGAATAGGGATCACAAATATTTAACCTTTCATCATAGTGTGAGAGGATATGAAGAAGAAAATGGTGAAGATGTTTGTAAGACTAAACTTGATAAGAGAGTTCTCCAAAATCCTAACAAGAGGATACAAATGATCTAAAGGAATCTTTTCTTGAAGAGTATGTTTGTATATTTGCATTTGAAATTTATGCTAGAACACAAAAGCATGTGTTGGAAAAAAGAAAAAGAAATCAATAGTAGAAAGTTGTATGGTTGTGCTTATGTTCAACTTCACATTAAAGGTCAATCACAAAATATAAGAGAAAATATTCCAAGCACATGGACTGCTGAGGAGGTCAATAATGTAGAATAGAGAGGAGGTGGATTGGTTTTCATGTGGAGGATGAGGCCATGAAAGGCCAATTGATTGTAATTTGTAAATGAATCAATAAAACTGAAGTTTGCTTGCAATTGTTATTTATTTGAATGTTGAATTAGCAAAGTATTTCCTATGAGATTTGTTTTGTGATTTAGTTGGTTGAGAGACAGGAGTACCCTTTACATCACTATATTTTTATTTTCACATGTATTGGTTAAAAATTTGCATGAAAGAAGGTATATATTGTTGTCAACACTTTATGACTAATACTACCTCATTTTTTTCTTACAATAATTTGAAAATATAATATTTTGTTTGGATATTATTATTATTTTATTTGTAATCAAGAAAAGGAGCAATCAACATAAAACTAAAAACCACACATGCTACAAATTTTAAGTTGAGTAAGACTAAAAATTCTTGGGAAACATAAAATAATATTTTGTAGGTCTTTACCTTCAAATAAATAAAAACATAATTACACCTTATAAATATTTACCTTTGTCACTCCAAATGCCCTATAAACAATCATGCCTTATAAATATCAAAAGTAATTTTACAATTATAAAATTATTCAAATTTCAAATTATTTTTTCCCTTTACATTATTTTTAAAAAAAATTTTACCCCCTTTTAGTAAAATGCATGTTCCACCATTAATTAAAATCCCCTTCTTTCCATGCATGCCCCTTTTTTAATGCACATATTTTGTCTATGAAAGAAAAAGAAAAAGAAAACACCATTAAATTAAAGTCATTTAATTTTTTTAAAGCAGGGATTGTTCAAGGGGTTGAGATCAAGTGATTTAAGAATTATACTAATAATGTATTCAAATTCAAGCTCAAATCTCCTAAGTTACATCTAAAGTGGAATTAAATAGAAACTCTTGATTTTCCACTATAATTTATAAGTTATTACTTTTAAGAGTTATGCATTACATTGCTCATAAGGAACAAAATAAATCTATATTAATCACCTTTAGCTAGTATTACTTTTTACAACTAATTATAACTTAGATGACCAAGCATCTTTTGTATAACTTAGAAGTGTTGACTTCATGACTTTTGCAACCATAGTCATGGTAACAACTCTATGCCACCACTAAAATGATGTACACTAGAAAGTGGCAAGCTCCCAAAGTTAGGGCCATCCCCAAACCTAGACCTAAAACTTGAGGGCTCATTCATGATGGCCTTGCCTACGTATCCATTTTAGGAATCATAGGGTTCATAATTTGTAGACCAATGAAAAAGAGAATTAATCCCCTCCTCTTGTTTGAAATCTTGATCCAACTTTTAAATAATTAATATTCATTAAGATTAAACTTTTCAATTAGTCAAATTACAATAGAATGATAACAACACATTCCAATCAAGTTTTGGCTCCATATCAATTATTAGTATACAAACACACCAAATTTAGATGGGATCATATCATTCCATCATCCCATAATCACATAATGATTGGATCAAGTATACATTATTATACATATGGTGAATCACTCATACACACATAACACATACAAATATTGACTAGGTTAGGAATATATCATATATACACAGTAAAAATGATTCAAACATACATCACATATACAAAGGGGTGACTTTCTGATGCACCCATCACAAACACAAGGTGAATAACTTAAAAATCATACACATCCACATAAAGAGAAATTGGTAAAATGGAAGTGGATGCAACCTACTACATGCATCATCCCCACTACCCAATTCATAATCAAATAAGCCCACAAGTAGATCCCATCTATAAAAAATAATGTCAGTACATTGCATACTACACCATGGTTCCCATCCTTTTCCCAATCCACCACTATTTTTTATGATAATCAAGCATACCATACTACTTGATACTATCACTAGCAAGGGCATCATTATAACAACAATATGCATAAAAGTTTAGGCCATTTACACAAGCACATAGGGAGTGACTAACACACACATAGTAAGTGACTAGAACACCTACACAATGAGTGACTAACATAAAAAACACTAACCAAATAATAGGTAGTGGGTGTGGCACTAATCTTACCATTACATACTTCACTAACACCCACCCTTTTAGTGCATCCCATACTACTCTATAGGTCACATACGTTTCCATAGTCCTCTACACCAACTTTGATGATGGGAAAGAATCCTTTAATAATTGAAATAATCACCAAATAAGGAGTAAGTGCAACCAAAAAGATCACATAAGGGCATTAATAATATTTCCACAACTTGTATAACCATTAAGTTGGTGGATTCTAATGTTTATCACCCCTAGGCCATTTACGACAATTATGTCCACCCTAGAAGGGGGTAGTACAAAAAGTATAATACCATGTGGCCTTGGTGATATATCAACCAACCCATTCACAACATGGGTAGCCCTTGGAATTAATCACCTCTATGTTATCAATGATATATAGCTAGACCCATTAATACATTAGAAAGCTCCAAGTGTCCATCACTTGTACAATACTAGTGACAACCAACTACTTCTCTTGTATCATAACATGGATAGGTCTTGGTATCATCACCTATGTGTTATTAATAAAATTTGATGAATCATCAAGATACAATAAATAGCTTCAAGAATCCATCACCTACATGGTAATCGTGACAACCACCTAACCACTCTTATTTAGACTCGGTTCTAATATGTGGTAATCTTATAGCCATATACATATAATCTACACATGGAGGAGGTTCCTAAATACTAGTCAAGTGGACTTGGATATATATGTCACAATCAAGTGATCCACGAGCCTATACATAGAGTCCTATAGGTCTAAGGCCAAAATTTATAAACACATAAGAATTACATTGAAACCACATGAGTTGGTCTTATATTAGCACATAAACATAAAAATACTAATCATAAGTAACGTAAATCCATTTTAAATTCATTTAGTTGTCATCCAAAAAAGACTATTTAGAAGCACATTCTTTATTATAACATATACAATGGAAAATATCTAAGCTTATTTAGTAATACTTATAGTTTTTTCTATTAGATTGCATAAGCAATTGTAAGGAATCTCATCCAAAGATAAAACTAAAATTAGGCACATAGATACAACAAATAGACCATATGTAGACAATAAGAGTACCCATTGTTCACACCAATAAATCCTATTAGCTTGATTTTCTCTCATGATTAAATATAATTTTTCAAGTTTCTTTAACTCGTGCATAGCCATCTAACATAAATTTCAGCCTTAGGATTAAACATACTAAAGAGGGAAGGTTGAAAAAGTTTAGGATCAACCCTAAACCTTTGATTTATTTAATAAACCCCTCCCCTATGAACTTGATTCACAAGGGCATCCTTCTAATGACTACCTACATACCCAATTCCAAATGACATAAAAGTCCCATATATAGTTTTTCTTACAATATCTCTGTCAAGGAACATATTACACCTAGGTTCATATACCCAAGGAATCCTAACCACTACAATGACATTACTCATGGGGGTGAAATAGAAAGAGTAATATCTAGAAAGAAAACCATATAAATAATTATAACCCAATAGGGTAACAAACCACCATTTACCAATACCCATCATAAAACAAGTCATAGCACATAGAGTTTCATTGATTATTGTGGCATACCCCAACAAGGATCCTTTTTAAATAATTCCTAACAATTAATAATTCTTAAAAACATTATTTTACCCACTTATGAACTCAAAGAATTCTAAATGAAAGCCAAGTTCCATTATCATCCCATTGCTTACAATTTATTACAAAAATTAATATAATAATTCATACATAGAAATTAGCCTTACAACATAAAATTTACTATAAGGTTATCTTAGTCACATAAAAACTATCTAAAATATCAAAAGAATTACAACCACAACTAGAAAATTTCTTAAGCATAATTTATATTCCCGTGTCATACTTAAGATTGTGGGAATAGTGTATCTATTAGATCATCATATGAAGATATACACTCAATGATTTTAGTAATATTAATATTCTTAACCTTCTAATTTTATTCACCCTATGGTGGGACTAGATATTTTTATATTGGTCCAATTCATGGCCTAGATAAGTTGGTACTTTTCATTTCTATTAATCATAACCTTAATGGTTAGTAGTAAGTGACTTCATATTATTGCAATAGGTTTGCCTATAGGCTATGCAGTCAATTATCCAAAATTTATAACCACATAAAAGGGCTAATAGTAAATTTTTATCATTATTGAATCACCAAATCTAGTAATCATTCACCATAGTCAATGAATAACCAAAATTTGATAGCCATTATGATTGATTATCCCACTAATGGATCAATCCATTCCCTAGGTGAAACATCTAAAATGAATCACTTCATAAGTAAAATTACTTGACTATAGAAAAATATCTAATAATGAATATAAGCAATTATGTTGATGTATATAAATACACATTCATTTGGGCTATCATGCCTATTTGAATTATTTTCTTTATAGTCTATAGGTGTATAAATTTTAGAGAGAACATGTATAGAAGACTACTTTTTAAGGATTAAAATTCTACTAGGAACTCTTCATGTTGCAATATGAAAACATTCTTAATTTAAAGATAGACGTTATGATCTAGAAACTTTTCCTAGTCATGGACTAATAAACACATTAATTACCCAAGATTTCTATTTCACTACCAACTATAATCTTGTAGGTAAATTTCAATTAATCTGAGGAGATATCAAACACTTCATTAACCTACACTACATCATTCAATAGTATTGATATCATGTCATAGTTGCAACATCTACAACTACAAGGTTAAATCAAATTCATTAATAGAGATGATACATTGGTGTGAATGCAAAACATATGTGTTTATTTATCACTACCATATTGAGAATTATAAGAAGTTATTGAATTTATGACTAAAACTCATAGATTTAATCATCCCATGTACATAATTTTTCATAACCATATTTTTATAAAATGTTTAAGATAGGCTATCACAATTCATCAAGTATTGTAATTCTACTCATTAGGATAGAAACATGTCTTTCAAGTTTATCAAATTTATCATTATGTAAGTTGTCATGCATTTCTTATCAATACCTATGCCAATATTTCAAATTATATTTCCAACATATGAAAGTGCAATTACAAAAACACAATGGATAATATTTTTATTTCCATAATAACAAGGTAAATAATTAAATTTGACTCCTTTGTGGGAACAAAAATACATATAGTAGTGTCTATTTAGATATGTAGATGCATTCATGTGGGTGTGGTTAGGTACATACATACAAGCATGTGTGTAACTACATACAAATATATGATACTTGAGTACAAGTTTGTATATGATATAAAGAAGAGCTTCATTACTTTCATTCCCTACTACTAATGTTTCTAGGATCAAACATTTGTCTAATTCATGCTTAAGCATCAAACTTATGTCAACTTTTAGCATAGAAACAATGTGAATGGAAATTACTTAATTGATGGGGATAACATATAACAACAATGTGGCAACATGCTACAAGCACTTGATATTTTTCTTTCTTCAATAACAAGAGGCTTTAACGAGTGTAAAAACTATTGAGATACAACATAGTGAAACCACAATTACCATTGTAGTGGGTAGACATATCATCATCCCAAAATTTTGTATGACCTCCTTCTTAATGAAATTATATGCCTCCCACTCTTGTAGCTATGAGTGCTTTGGTAGAAAGAGTGGTCTCCCTTTGGAGGAAAGACTACATGCAAAGTGAGCACCATTAAAATGACAACAACAACCCATAAGATTTCAAGGAGGGTCATGATAAGGGAGCATTGCAAGTGAGCCAATGCCTTGTCTTCTTCTCAAAAATCTTCATATTGCTCTTTGGGAATAAATGCCTAGCACCAAGCTTACGTATTCAAGCATGTTAATGTGGCTTTCTCCCTTCCCCATTGATGACCATTTTTTAAAGTCTCCTCTCTCTCTCTATGCATTCCCTTTGATGAGTTTCCTCTACCCTTTATGCTTGAATGGACATCCATAGCCAATTCCAAAGCTCTCATTTTCATATAGGCAAGGAGGATGCTTGCAAAGGTTGTGGAGTTTATATTTTCACATCCCATTTTTACTAACAAAATTTCTCTCATTATGCATTGAGGGACATCCATACTCCATAAACTTATTGTATCCGGGCTTTTGTCCTCCCATCATTTATTTTTTTAATAAAAATGGGTGGGACACCATGTTGTATTAACGACATGATTATCCCTGCCCTAGGTGTCATTCCTAGTTAATGTGTGGTTTCATTTGTTCTCACTTCATTCCTCTATGTAAACATCTATTCCCTTAGGCTTTACATTAGCCATACATTTTTCTTTAAATTTTCTCAGTTTTTTCAGCAAGACTATTTCATGCATACCTTGCAATCATGCATCCCTTTCTCCCTTTTTGTACACATGATTGATTGGGGAGAGGGGGAATTCCATTCATCCATTATAGTATGGAGGATAACCTCCCTTTCCATCCTCACCTCCTTACAAAACACAATTAATTTATTTTATTATTTTTTTAATCACTTTCCTTGTCTTTCACCACAAGGGATGTGACAAAAGCTTGAATTCTAAACCTTAAACCCACATAGAAAAAGATGTTGATAATGAGTTAATAGACCCTTAACCAACATTAAAAAATGAGCTAAATAAGCCTTGTACCTTACATTAACATAGAAAAAGATTACTCATAATAAGCTAAGTAAAACCCAAACTCCAAACCAACATAGAAAAAATGGCTAAAGAAAACCTAAATCATAAACCAAGATAGAATATAATAAGAACCCAAATAAATAAATATAAGACATTTTAAAAGAAAAAAAATAATAACCTAAAAAATAAATATGAATATATTTTTAAAAGACAATAGAATAATAACCTAAAAAATAAATATGAATATCTCCAACATATACAATATGAGATAGGGCGACCAATTGAATTCAAAAGCCTTACCATCCACATGTTAGATAACAATTCATGCACCATACCATAAGAATCTGGTCGACCCTATTGTGAAACAATATTTTTATGATAATTATCCATTCAAAAATATCCTTAAACTATTACGACATATAATATATAAATAAAATTATATATAAACCTAATATATATTTATTTATTTATTTCTTTACAACACAGCAGCGCAGCGAGCTAGGGCAAGACTAGCCCCTGCAGGTGAAATCCCCCACCCACAAGAAGTTCCACTTCTTAAACCCGGGAGATAGTCGAACCCCACCCACAAGAAGTCCCACCTCATAAACCCGAGAGATAGTCGAACCCATGGGGAGCAACCCCACTGCCCAAGCCAACCCTGCTATCCATAGAGGCTTATTTATTATTATCTTATATAAATTTTTACAGTATATCCAAAAATCTCTTTTATTTTGATATATACATTTTTCAAATTTTGATTGTATTAAAGAAATATAAGTTAATTTATGCACATCTCTATGCTTCATAGATTAGCCTGGATTGGACTTCGGGAGATAATGACAATACTTAAACCTCGCAAAATCATTTAATTTTCCACGTATTATTTTATTCTTCAGTTTCTTTTAATAAATTTTATGTGAGATTTTTCACGGTTTTTTGTCCACGCCAAATATTTCTCTAATCCGATCCGAAAACCACTCTAACAAATCGAATAAAAAGATTTCAAATTCGCATCATTAATGAGAAATTTAAGCTATGGAATGAAAATAGATTTCTGCATTGAATGTTGGTGAATAGTTTGTTGGAGATTTGTGTTTTAAAAACTGGCTTCAAATTTGTTGAAAAATTGTAAGTAAATTTATATTCAGTATTTCAAGCTCTTGTAAGAGACTCCAGTTCTTTGCTTTGTGATTTCACGGTGATTGTTTTATAATGGAGAATGATTTTTAAAAGTGGTAAAGACAAATCCAGAAAAAGAAAATAATGCTCAGGTTATTTTTTATTTGTTGAAGCATTATAATATTTATGTTTTTTATAGGAACATGGCTTCAAATTAAGATTTGTTTTTTTTATGGTAAAATTTTAGTTAGTATTTTGAAGATTTAGTAAAATTACCTGGTTTTTTGTTTAGTGATTTTATTATGAATGCTTCAGATTGGAGAATATTTTTTTAAATAGTATAGGAAAAGTTTTGTGTTTTGTAGGTTAAATATTGCAGAGGTTTTGAAGTTTCGATGAGAATGGCTTCAAACTAAATCAATATTTTTGAAAAGCAGTAATTAAAATTGTGTTTTGTATTTGAAGCTTTTGTAGGACTTTTTGTTTTGTGATTTTATGGCGAATGGTTTTGAAAAATGGTAAATAAAAAAATTCAGGTTTATAATTTTTGTTTTTTTAATTTTTGCAGAGGTTTTAAATTTTAGGAGAGAATGCCTTCAAATTTAAATATGCTTGTGTAAAAATTTATGGGTAAGATTTGCCTCTGGTGGTAATATTTTCTGTTTTCTGATATATTTGGGAGAGAAATTTAAATTTAAATTCTTAGGAAGGTCAGAAAATTTTGAGGCCTTTGTACAGTGTTTGGAAAAAAAAAAACTGCTTCTAACCTTTACACCTTCTTCTGGTATTCTGATATTTTGCAAATTTGCAAATTGCAGTGGCGGGAAGGAAATTTTCAATTTTCAAGAGTAGAAGATGTTGAACTTGAACAAATTCCACCTGAAATCCATATAAATGACAGAATATGCAGAAGAACTCAATGTCACTTCAGACTCTAGAGATGTCCATGCGATATCCAATTGGTTGTTATTTCGGAATGCATTGCAGGAATTTCTATGGTTGTTTTTCTCATGATATGGACCAGATTGAGTTTTCTTACAGGAAGAAAGCCAGAAAATATTGGGGAAATGGGGAAATTTCTTTTTGGAGTTGAGAATAGGGCGTGTAGTGAATCGATCATTCCGAGAAATACAAAATTGGATACAATGCTTGCGGGATTTCTGAGTTCGCATGCTTTGAGTTCATACTGTTACTTGGCTTTTCATTGTGTGTTTCTGTGGATTCAATTAAAATTGAAAAGAAATCTTCAGAGACAGAAACTGGCAATTTCTTAATTCAGATTAGGTGTCGTAAAATATTGTGAAGTAGAAACAGGGGATGGTGGCAAATTACCTTTTTAACTTTGCATTTTGGTGCTTTTGGTGAGGATAGGAATTAAAATGTGGGAATTCTTTAAACAGGATTGTATGCAAGTAATTTAAGCCACAGACCATCTCTTTCATTGCTAAATTTATACATCCTTGCAAATTAGCTTGGATAGGGTAATCATTAGATCACAAGTGCTTAGAATTGCAAGATTATTAATATATTGTAGAGTACGTTATGCATGGCTAATCCTCTGGCTTATTCAAAAAATACACTTGGAAATGGGGGACAGGGAATTTCAGCATATGTCAAGGAAAGATGAGAGAATGAAGAAAACAACTTGGAATGGATGTATGAATTCAAACAGAGACTGGATAAGCAAATTGCCTTGTAGAAATGTTACTTGTAACGACACTTCTCAATTTCCAGCCTCCAAGATTGATTTTCGCCATTCTACATCCTCGGTGGTCCGCCGCACCTTTGAACAAGATGAAACATGTGACAATCCGCCAAGATTATCATGGGAAGGAGTCCAACATGCTGGCAAGTCATTTGATTTTGATCTGAAACCAAATCGTAGAGCAACAGGTTTCCATGGTTCTTCCCAGCTGCAGCAATCTAGTAGTTGTCTGGAACATAGGAAATGTTCTGACATAGCTTATTTCCCCAAATGGCTAGAGGACAACTTGAATTTTAGCAAGCAAATTGAGGCTCCCCTTAAGAGGAAGAAACGCTTGTGGACTTGGAAACCTTTGCGAGCTCTTGCACATGGTCGACAGCAGCAATTCAGATGTATTTTCACCTTGCATGTCCATCGTGTTGAGGGGCTTCCACAAAGCATGAATGGCTTGCTTATTTGTGTTCATTGGAGACGAAAATATGGAGAAGAACGGACGATGCCCGCTCTTGTTTGTGAAGGCACTGCTGAATTTGAAGAGACCCTTCATCAGATTTGCACCATCCATGGAAGCAGGATGCCAGCTCAAGGCATGAATTATAAATCAAAGGTTTTTACACTTGTTGTTACTGCTGTGGACGCCAAAGGGATAGATTTTGGTGAACATCGGCTTGATCTCAGCAGATTACTTCCAAGAGATTTAAGCGATGATAGAGAGAATACAAAAGCCAATAGCTGGACTATGAGTTTCAAGCTTGCAGGTAAAGCTCAAGAAGGAACCTTATCTGTAACTTTCTCATGTAAAATCCCAAACAATGAACTTCAGCAAATGCAACACAGGGGCACTATACATGCAGACATGTCTGACCGAATAAGATATCAATCTTTAGGCAGATTTTCCAATTCTCATCCTGGAAATTCAGAAATCTATTCTAATTCTAGTCCTTCCATCTCTGGGCATGGAACCAATCTTGATGGCATAGATCATTTGAACCTAGATGGTCAAGCTTCTATCATGAATCAGGTCTGTACTGAAACACACCACTGTCTCCAACATTCAAAAGATGTGAAACGAAGTAGGACTTTAGCGTCATTGTTTGCCCTTGAATTAGACGTCAATTTTTCTACTCCACTCATTAGTGTAAGTGAATCTAATGGCAGTTCTAGTCAATATGCTTACCAGGATGATAAAGTTAGTCTAGAGGATGATAATGAGTACACGGTTATTGAGAAGGGGGTGGAGATGGGAACTGGGAATATCTCGCAATTACTGGAACCAAATAAGGAGCTTTCAGGGAATAATTTGAGACCTAGAGAAGAGGAAAGGATTGAAATTCACAGGAATGCCCGACAGGCTCAGCAGTTGGATACTCCAAATTCCTGGTTGGAAGAGAATGCTGAAGCTGAAGTAAGTCTACTGTCTGCTCAGTATCAACAAGATCAGCAAAGTGACAAAAGCAAGGCTTGTACATGTGATGAAAAAAAACTGGTTGATGGTCAACTCCTTAACATGCTGGATCAAGATTATAATTCCTTTCATTCAAGCCCTGAAAGTGATCCAGACTCTCCCAGAGCATGCCTTCTTAAGCAGTTTGAGAGAGAATATTTGTTGGAAGGAGCCAATCTTGGACCTGAATTTTGCATTCCAACAGGCTCACATTCAGAACAAACTTCTAAAGGCAGTTGGGACTCCGATGAGGAATTATATTTGGATTCAATAGTGCGGGCTGCAGAATCAGAATTTCAAAAAGCAAAGCAGACTTTGTGCAGCAAAATGCGAGCCACTATGCTAGAGAAAGCAGAGGTAGATGCACTATTGGAAAAGTGGGGTATGGATGAAAAAGTTTTTCAGAATTCTCCTGTAAACACTCGAGGTGGATTTGGCAGTCCTGTCAATTTTCCTCCCCCAGAGCATGTCGAGAGACCTGCTCTTGCAGAAGAAGTTGGATCAGTTGTCAGAATGCGGGATGGAGGTTTTCTGGGGTCAATGAGTCCTGTGAGTAAATACAAAGAAAGCTTGCTCATGCAGGTATCGAGGCCTCTTGTAGTGTCTGCAGAAACAGAGTCAAGTGTCATTGATATTCTGTCCAGGTTGGCTTCTCTTGGACCTGAAATTCTTACTGCGCAAGCTGAAGAAATGATGCCTCTTGAAGACATCACTGGAAAAACTATTCAGCAATTAGCATTAGAATCAGGTCCTAGCCTTAATAAATCCAAAACAAGGTGAAACTCTTGATATCACTGTTTTCTTTGGAGCAGAATTTCTTATATAGACTGTCACTCATGTTAATCATTTGAATTTGCAGGAAATTCATAGATTCAGAGCCAAACAATGAATCAGATCATAGACTTCATCTACTCTCTTTTGATAAAGGGATGGCTATTTCGCAAGGAATGAGCCAGGTGCAATCTGGGACTCAGAAGCACAAGATATCTGCCAATAGGGACACTCAAGAACTCGAGATCTCTGCCACTGGGGATATTCCGGAGCTCAAGATGTCTGCCAGTGGGGATACTTACAATGAACTTGTTTTCCTTGAGGAATTAGTTCCTTCAGCCATGGAAAAGATAGAAACTCTAGCTGTTGAGGGACTCAAAATACAGTCAGAAATGGCAGAGCAAGATGCACCATCCAACGTGAATGCATTATGGCCATCAGAAAGAATTCCTTCTGTAGCAAGGAGAAACGAAAAAAGTGACAGGCTTGGGTTGGAGGGTACTGCAGGCTTGGGATTATCAGATGTCAAAGGTTGTGACTATAAGGATGAGGGCTTAATGGCAATGGCTATAACCTTAGATGAGTGGATGCAATTAGATACAGCAATGGCTGACGAAGAGGCGAATGAGAGAACACCCAAGAGTCTTCGTGATCACTGTGATGTAAATTTGAAGTTAACTGGCAGAAGGCATCCCAAATGCAATAAAAGTGAATTGGAAAGGCAGAAACTTGCCCTGCAAAGATGGGCCACTATAGGAAAAACCTTAACAATAGCTCTGAGAGTCCAATTACACGATCCTCTTAGGAACTATGAACCAGTTGGAGCTCCAATGATGGCTTTAGTAAAAGCAGAGCGTGTTGAGCTACCTCCAAGCCCCACAACAGGAAGTGTATCAGACAAATGGAATTGTGAAGTCTATGGAGAAACCAAAGAGAGGAAAGAAGAGTCTCATTTTAAAGTCACAAATGTTCATGTTACGGGTCTTAAATTGCAGGAAAATTCCAGGGCAAATTGCTGGAGCAGTCCAAAACAGAAACAATCGGGTTCTCGTTGGCTGATTGCAAATGGGATGGGCAAGAGTCAAAAGCACCCTTTGCTAAAGCAAATGTCAGCATCAAAGGTAAATGCCAAACCCAGGGAGTCTCTGTGGAGTATTTCCACTCGTTTTCTTAGCAGTGGGAAACAAGAGAATGAAATGGCTACTTTGAATTCTCATATTAGAAACCCTGATATCATATTCCCCAGTGATACTATAAATTTTAGATAGGACTTATAAATGTGGAGCAAAAGTCTCAAAAAGGGATATTGCTACCGGTTTTTGTGAGCATATTGTCTGTTGTACCTTTCACACACTCTCATAAAATGAAATATACTTCATGGGCCCATTCTTATCTTAAGATGATCTACATGTCAATTAACAACTAGGGAGGGAGAGAACATGTCAAGGATTGTTTCACTCTTTTGTGCAGATTCATGAACTAGCCCCCAAGCAGGGCTGTCTTCAGGCCAAGTGAATGTGCTAGGCCTCCAAATGACCCAATATATCTGTGGACATTTTTTTTTTTAAACATATATATATTACAGATGTTGGAAAAACATTTGTAAAGTTACGAAAAAATTAAGAAAATCACTGTGCATCGAGCACACAGGCAGCTAGAAATACGTTGAAGGATTTGCCAAGCCATACCATAGGTATACTGTAATAATGCTGTCAGAAATACGTGAAACCATGAAGGCATTAGCTAGGCCATACCAACCAGCTGCTGTAGATTCTCTCTTATCTCGATGGTCTAAACCTCTCCTTGATTTTAACCAAATTGGGTATATTGTAATAATAGGGGAGAGGGGCCCATAGTGGAGCACCCTAACTTTGCCTTTCTCAAAATTCTAGGTGAAAATTTCAAATCACTCTCAATTTTGTACAATAATTTATTTGACAACTTACGTGCTTCTATTTTTCGTTTTAAGGTCACATCATCAATATGATGCCACATAAACATGTTTTTTGTTTAGGTATCTAGAAAAGGCCCAAAAAAAGTGAAACCGATAGTGGTGCACTAAGTCATGTTTTATTGGTGTGCTGATGTGACATCACATTATTTGACAGTTTGTGTATTTTATGGATAAAAAGTGTTTTGCAATTGGATATTAAGATGCTTCACTATTGGACCCCACTGAGGACTACTTCTATCCCCACTATTGGACCCCGCTCCACTATAGGCCCCTCTCCCCTATTGCCTTGCACTTGTATAAATAAAATTTGCCTTACGGTTACTACTGCAAGCTTTTCTTTTCATTTGTCATGTATCATTTTTATTTA
This sequence comes from Sequoia sempervirens, assembly GCA_007258455.2. Taxonomy (NCBI): domain Eukaryota; kingdom Viridiplantae; phylum Streptophyta; class Pinopsida; order Cupressales; family Cupressaceae; genus Sequoia; species Sequoia sempervirens. Next base: position 49,902 of record VDFB02292705.1, read on the forward strand.
TATAATAGTGTGATGGTTTAAATATGGTGTTCTTGTCATCAAAATTGAAACCCGATTGGGGTGGTATTGTTGAGTGTTTATGTTGGGGATGAGGTCTTGCATTTGCAACCTAAGAAATAGAAATAGAAATAGAAACTTGATTTAAGCTAATTAGTTGAATTTAGTGGCAATTAAATATAAGAAGGTAATATGAGACAAAAATATCAAAATAAATTAAGTGAGAGTAGAAGTCATTGGATAGGTTGATTGAAATAGGTGGCTTAAAATAAGAACTTGTAGAATGAGCTTGGGATGCCATTAGGGGGAACAAATGTCAAATATTGTTGTCAAGATATTGGCACACCCATAGGAATCTTGCACATAGAAAATTAAGAAGACACTACAAATAACAACAAACAACAACTTTTTAAAAATCTAAAAAAAGACAAATGAAATAAGAATACAAATCTTTTTATAAATGAATAACATAAATATAAAGGTAAGAGAAAATGGGTAATGATTTACTTGGGTTCCAAAGAAGAGATTTATGCTGAAGTATAAATCTTGAGAGTTGAAAAAATGGTTTAAGACTAGATAGGAGCTTGTCAAAGTTGTCAATTCTCAATTTAACCTTTTAACTCAACAACAATCAATAACATAATGTACACAATTAGGAATGTGATTACATTTAGTCCAAATAATGTATGTGTGATTATGCTAAATTCCTAGAGAGTCAGGAGTTGTGGATGATCCAAATATAATGTCAAATGTGAGTAATATTTTATGTTAAGTGTAATATAATAGATAAAAGGAAAAATGAAAAATAACTTAAATCAAGAGAGGACTACACAAAGACTTTTTTGATATATTTTTTAAGAGAAGTCTTCATGATGAAAATCTTTCCTAAGCCAATTTTGACTCAAGGGGATGGAAATTCGAAGTAATGGAGAAAAGAGAGAAAGAAAGCAAGTGGATGAGCCCAAGAGAGGAGTTTCAATTCCACTAATATCAACCAAAGAAAGAAGAGAATAAGCTTTTATGTTGGAAATTAATTATGAATGAAAAGAAATAGAATGCTTCTTTAATAACTTATTTTGATAATAAAATTATAAAATTGTTAGCATATGAATAACAAAATTTTAAAATAAAATTAAGAAAAAAATTTACCAAGTGAAACTCCTAAATGGATTCTTTTGAAAGAGGGGATCTCTTGCAAATATGAAAAATATAGAATGTTTTTTATCTCTAGTAAAGAAAAAAAGTAAATAAGAGATTAAATATCCATACTATCTTGGAGGAATGAAGAGCTGAGAATGTTGTGAATATGGTGACTGAACATTGCTTAAAGCATGGGAGAAATCATTAGAGAAGAAAATTGGTAGATCCAATTTAACAACTATTCTTGAAAACATAGTACATAGAAATTTAAAGATAAATTAACTATTGAAAAAAATCCTAGAACCTTGAAACTCTTTTAGAGGACTTGATTTAATCTTCTAAAGAGAAATGGGAGAAGCATTTGAAATGGAAGAAAATAATTAGGATTTTTGCAATAGAAAAATCATCAAGAAATTGTAGCAAAAATTATGATATTAAAGAATAGTCCAAGGGTCTTTGGAACATGTTGTCATGATTAATTCTATGTTCATTATATTGTGTCTTATTTGAGGACATCAATATGATCATGGAGATGCTAGAACATGATTGCAATGACACCAGTATAGTCATAGTTACATCAACGCAGTCACATCAAAGTCCTAGGGTTAATATTTTTTATAACTATGATAGCAAGATTAAAAATGGAGATAAATACTTAGGAGAGCTTAATATTTGATATAATCATAATTTTTAACATAATTTAACAATTTTTGGTTGGTTCTAATGTTGATGCAATTGGCTAAATGTGATCTATGACATGCTCTGATTATGATAACTAAAGTAAGTGGAACTCATAATGTGAGCATTGTAGGCTATACAATTTTTTACATTATATTTTACCTCTAGTTTAGTGAGCTTGGAAGGTCTACATAGGTGAGGATAAGGGGTATCCACATAAGGATAAGAGAAGTTTTTCCAAAAAATGACACAATTAAAAGAGAGATGTATAATTATTGGACTAGAATAATTTGTTGCTACAAATCACAAAGAAAATTAATTACTTGGCTATTTTTTCTAAGAATCACAAAGAAAATTAGTTACTCAAGCTAGTATGACTTTGTCACTAGGTCATTCTAAAAAATATTGACTCAAGCAACAAATGAAAATGATGTGGCTTAGGGGGAAATCCAAGTAGAAAATTTAGAACAAATGTGTGAAAGAAACACTAATTTTAAGGAGAAAAGAAAGAAACTATACTAAGGAAAAATTGCACTAAAGATATAGAAAGGAAATTTGCAACAAAAATTACAAGACTAGACAATGTCAAAAATGTGGAATGACCTCCCTAGGTGCACTAGTGAATAATGCATGTAGGAGTGCTTATTTGAAAGGAAATTTAACAAGCTTGGGTGCATGCAAATCGAAAGAGGTGAGAGAAACACATGGAATGAGAACATTGAGGTGTTGTGGAGAATTAGAGGGAGAAGCAATATCGGCAATGAATGGAGGTACAAAGGAGTACCCAAAATTAAGTACAGGAAGAGGTGTGCATTACATTATCTATATAGTCTAAAGAATATGTCATGTGAGGTGTAAGAAATTAAATTTAGTGTTTTCAACTATACAAGAGAAGATAAGATGATGCCAATGAAGCAAAAAATTTGGAGGGGCAAACGAGGTAATAAATAATTCTTCCAATAAAAAGAATAAAAAAAATCGTGAGAGGAATTGTGGTAAGGGGAAAGAGAAGTACAATGACTGTGTTAATAAGAGGAAAATAAAATTTTGGTGAGAGAAAATTTTGTGAGAAGAAATAGATACAAAATCAATGGTTATGTTTATAAGAGGAAGATTTTTTTGAGGAAGGTAATGGGAGAAAAAGAAGGAAGAGGGAGGAGATATGTTTGGGAGGGAAAAGGTCATAATCAATTTTATTTCTCAATTTGATTACATGATTAGGAAAAAAGGAGAATAGAATAGAGATGAAGCATCAAGGAAGGGAGAAGGATGCCCCTCAAGGGTGAAGAGTGAAGCTTGCATCCAAAGAATAGGGATGAGAAAATGAGAGATTGTAATAGAAGGAAGGTGGAGAAAAAATTGGCAATGAAAATAGAGGGATTTATACATTTTGAGGTTAGTATGTGTGTTTCTTTTTTAACATATGATATGATATATAGTTATGCATGTCACAAGGGGAATGGGTCTATGATTGAAGGTGAGGTTATTAAACCTCACTAAGGCAATAAAACAACTTCCTTTTTAACTTCTATATATATATATGAAAAGGAATTGGTTCAGTTCACTCCTCTATATGGCTTTAAATAAAAGGTGAGGTCCACATACATTGCTTCATCTCTATTTTTTAGATTTTGCATAATTGTTAAACAAATCTAGTCCTTTGTATGGCTCTAAATAAAATGTGAGGTTGTCATATGTTGCTTTATCTTTATTTTTGGGTTTTGTATATTTGTTAATCAATTTCAATCCTTTGTATGATTGTAAATGAAATGTGAGGTCATTATACAATGCTTCATGTCTTTTCTTTTTCTTTTTTTAATTATTATAATATTCAAAGGCACCTTATTTATTTGTAGAATGTCCAATTCAATGCTTCATGTATTTCATCACTTCAATCCTCTATATAGTTGTAAATGGAAGGTGAGGTCGTCATATATTGCTTCATCTTTGTTGCTTTGGCTTATGTATTTTTGTTATTAAACTACTATAAGCCTAGTTTATTCCAGTCTTTTGGATGGTGCCAAGTTCTGAAACCATGAAGCCTTCAATGCTACATATTACAACATTAATCTTTCATTGCCTATTCATTATTGCCCCTCTTCTTCACAAAAGATCTTTTGGTTTCACAATGGAATTTGTTCATTCCTGTCTCCTTTGGCCATGGAGTACAAGGGATTTTTGGGCACCAATTCGAGGGAATGAGTCTACATTTGGATGTGAGGTTATTAAACCTCAAAAAATGAACCAAAGTTTAATATCACTCTTTGTGGTCAAACCTATCTAAACCATAAACCCTACATATCCATAGGTTCAAAGAAGAAAGATACATATCATCTTCTATGGCCAAACCTATGTAAACTTTAAACTATAGGTCCATAGGGTCTACATTTGGAGGTGAGATTATTAAACCTCACTAATGCAATGAAGGCAAGACTATTAAACCTCACTAATGCAATGAACCAATATTTTTTTAACTTTTGTATCTTTGAATTTATTCTTTTAGAAGGCTTTTCACTATTGCAGTCATTTTGATGGTTGTAAATGAAAGGTAAAGTTGTCATACATTCCTTGGTCTCTAGTTTTTTGGTTTTGTATATTTGTTACTTTGCTTGGTTTATTTCGGTTCTTAGTGATTGTTATAATATTCATATGCACCCTATTTGTTCATAGAATGTTGAGTTCAATGCTTGATCTTTGGTTTTTTGTGTTTTGCATATTTGTTACTTTTCTTGGTTTATTTTGGTTCTTTATGATTGGTATAATCTTCAAATGCACCCTATCTATTCATAGAATGTGAAGTTCAATGTTTCTTTGTTTTCTTGGGTTTTTTATATTGTTACTTTGTATGGTTTATTGTGGTTCTTTGGGATTGTTATAATGCACCCTATTTGTTCATAAAATGCCAATTTCAATGCTTCATCTCTTTTTCTTTCTTCTATATATTTTTAATCGAACTATCGTAGGCCTGATTTATTTTGGTTCTTTGTAATTATTATAATGTTTTTTCTCAAACTATATACTAAAAAAATGAAAGTTATTAAAATTGCAAAATTGGCGTTGAAGTTCTAGTAATTTGCGCTTTCAATTATGAAGTTACTTTTAGGCACTGTTGCCTCAAATTTCTTATGTTTTTTAACAAATTTATTACTTTAGTAAGTTACAATGTTCTATTTGAGCATTATAGTGACCTTTCCAATTCATATTATAAATTTAAATTTTGGGTTCTTTCAATTGGTAATTTAAAATAACATACTTTATGGAAATGGGTAGTCAAAAGTTCTATTGTTTGTGAAAAATATTGTAAAGTTTTGATTCCTTCAACCAGTAATTTATGTTATTGAAACTGAAAAATGATTCTTAAACTTGTAAGTGGAATTGGAATGTAGTTACAATCAACCATTATCTAGGATTACAATTGTATGGGAAAAGATTAAACTGACATAAATTATTAACACTAGTTGTAGATATGAATCTTTCTACTTTGAACGTATGGATATGTAGGGTTTAGATTTTAGATGGGTTTGGTCATAGAAGATGATATGCATATTTGTCCCTTGAAACTATGGACATGTAGTGTTTAGAGTTAAAATTGGTTGGTCCATAGAAGATGATATGTATCTTTCTCCTTTAAACTTATGGATATCAAGGTTTAGAGATTATATAGGTTCAGCTGTAGAAGATTATATGTATCTTTCTCTTTTGAACCTATGGATGTGTAGGGTTTAGAGATTAGATAGGCTCAACTATAGAATATGATATGTATCTTTTTCCCTTGAACCTATGGATATGTAATGTTTAGATTTTATATAGGTTTCACCATAGAAGATTATATATATTTCTCCTTTAAACCTATGGAGATGTAGAGTTTAGGGATTATATAGGTTTGACTATATATATATATATATATATATATATATATATATATATATATATCTCCCTTGAACCTATGGATATGTAGTGTTTATATTTTAAATAGGATAAACCATAAAAAAATATGTCTTTCTCCTTTGAACCTATGGATATTTATGGTTTAGAGATTAGATAGGTTTGACTATAGAATATTATATATATGTTTCTCCCTTGAATCCATGGATATGTAATGTTTATATTTTAAATAGGATCAACCATAAAAAATGATATATATCTTTCTCCTTTGAACCTATGTATATGTAGGGTTTAGAGATTAGATAGGCTCAACCATAAAAGATGATATGTATCTTTCTCCTTTGAACCTATGGATATATAGGGTTTATAAATTACATAGGTATATATATATATATATATAAACCTATAGATATGTAGTGCTAAGAGATTACATAAGTTAGACCATAAAATATTATATGTTTATTTTTCCCTTGAACCTATGGATATACATGTAGGGTTTAGAAATTACATAGGTTCATCCATAGAAGGTGATATGTATCTTTCTCTATTTAACCTATGGATATGTAGGGTTTAGAGATTAGATAGGTCCAACCATAGAAGATGATATATATCTTTCTCCAAACTTATTGATGTATATCATTTAGAGATTACATGCATTCATCCATAGAAGATAATATGTATCTTTATCTCTTGAACCTATGAATATGTAGTGTTTAGATTTTAAATAGGTTCGACCATAGAAGATTATATATATATTTCTCCTTTCAACCAATCGATATGTAGGGTTTAGAGATTACATGGGTTCAACCATAGAATATATGTATCTTTCTCCTTTCAACAAATGTATATGTAGGGTCTAGAGATTATATAGATTTGGCCATAGAAGATGATATATATGTTTCTCCTTTAAAATTAATTTTAAAAAATTATAATTTATTAAACAATGTTGGTTCATTACCTTAGTGAGGTTTAATAACCTCACCTCCAAATGCAAGAACTATAATAAAATTGATAAATCATCAAATTTATATATTGCAACACAAGAATATATTAATCCACATGTAAAGGTAAATATAATTTTTAAATCTTGCCTTTCAAGGCATGCCATATCTCCTTACCTATCACTATATCAACATGAAATGTTTCTTTCTACAAACCAACTTCTTTCGATTATGGTAAATTTTATTTCCAATGCTGTCTTGTTGAATCCAACTCTTCCAATAAATGACTTGATCTAAATCACTACCCAAGGTCTCTACAATCATGATTATGTCCTACTACTATTTCCAAATTTTATTAAGGTACTTGGTAAGAAGATATATTCCATTACAACCTTAAAGTGATTGGAACATTCCCTATTCAAAACATTTGGACTCCATATTGTAATATTTAACTCGTGCACATAGAAAAGATACACTTTAATTATCCCCTATACATATGGCATCTTAAAACATAGACATATTAATTTTTTCACCTACACATGAAGTGACCACCCATAATAAACAATGTTTTTCTAAGATAGTCTTTTATAAAGGAAATGTATTGTCTAGTGTCCTCACAAACAAATAGATGTGTCCCATATCTCCTTATCAACTTAATTTTATCAATTGATATTTGTCTAACTATTAATCTCTTTCTCCATGAATACATGCAAGCACCAAACTAAAAGGTGTTGGTCTCACCAATTAAGTGATCAATACAAGAGACTAGAAATCAATCAACTATAAAACTTATTACCAAATTATAATTTATTAACATCCATAAAATTTATCTATTCATCTCACATGAATTAATCCACTTAATTCAATTTCAATTACAAACCAAACAAGAGAATAAAAATTTAAGACTTCAAACCAAACAAGTATTCAACCAAATCAATTTCTAGTTTTATGTTCATTTTATACAAAAAAAAATTTATGTTGAGCATTGGCCAAATGGAAAAAAATAAATCTAAATTACATACCTCCCTACACCATAATATCAAACTTTTTGTGTGCAATGACTATATTCAAAAGAATACACAACCCTTTTCACTCAAACCATGGGGGGAATGATAATAGACAACTTATGGTGTTAAACCAAAAAATATTTTATGAAGAGAGTTGATAGTGAAGTAGAAATGGAAGATTAATGATACAATACATACTATTGAAGGCTCATCATTTCAAGACCCAGTACCAACCCTAAAATTGAGATACTATGGATTGTGAAGCAAATGCAATGAGGTGGTAGTGGAGTACGAGGTGATGTAGGATAAATGTTACCGTTTTGGATATAATTGTATCTCCATTATCTAATCTCGAGGCATAGTGTAGATGTATGAGGTATGTTAGTCTCTACCACTAGGGATCTACATGGTCCACCTATGGTAAAAATTGAATTTGGTAAGAAATTTTGGGGTATCCTCTTCTCATTGTCCTCCACATGGTAGTTGGCTCAGACACCTCTGAAAAAGTTATTTTTAAGATGGCCACCTTACTACACATATTGCATGTAGGACAAAATAATCTTCATCTCACATGGAGCTCCACATGAACCTTGCAAGATAGGGTGCCCCACTATTAGGCCCTCTCTTCTACATATAGTTTCAATTGACATACAAATTGATTGTACACAAATTATTTTTATGTTGAGAACTTCCAGGACTCATAGTTTCATTGAATCATTATCAAATTAAAAAAAATATTTCATTGACAAATGGGAGACATATATATGAAATGAAATTGATTTCATATATTAACATAATTGATTAGAAAATGTTAGAAAAATCTGAAATACAAAAATGACAGTAGATATAGTTTCAAAGGACATACAATATGCAAAAAAATGTCTCCCAAGGCTACAATAGTAAACTTGTTTGTGTATAATGATTTTTTGTCAAAACAATTGACAACCATTTTCACTCGAACCATGGGGGAAAAGATAATCAACTTGATGTGATAGAGATGGGTGTTGCCTAGTTACTTGAAAAAGTTATGAAACCCATGTTATCCTTCATTGTTGGTGGAATTAGAGAGCTAGTTACATGAGATGGTTTCAGACCTATAATTGGAGTGCTAGTTACATGAGATGAGGTCAAATTTGGAATTGGATTGCTAGTTACATGGTATGTGGTTAGACCTATAGAATCCATTACATCGAAATGGTAAGAGATATAGATGTTCATCATATCCCTAAATAATGCACGTTGTTTAGTGAAATGGTTTAATTGATTCCTTAAATAACTTCATCTATTTAAATCTCTCCTTGCCAACTCAAATTATTTTTACCTTCTTTGTCGACCCATTAGAATCCTCTTTTTCATCATTCTATGTTTTGTTTCTTACCTTTGTAATATTTTTTGTTGTTCTCTTTCTTGTCATTGAAGGTCTCTATTTAACTTTTCTTGCTCCTTCATTTATCTTGCAACAATTCATCCTACCTTTCTTTCCTCTATTTGTAATATATTTCTCACTTTTCTCTCTTCAATATCTTTCTTTCATGGTTCCATAAATTTTTCATGTAATCATCAACCATTAGGAATTGAGATTGTTGACTTAAACAAATTTCATTTCCCTTTGCATTCCTTGGTCTCTCCTTGCCAATGTCAATAGGTAGTTTGAGAGTTTTGATGACATCTAAGTTGGTTTGGGAACCTAATGACTGATTCAATTTTACATCAATGGTATGTTGAGTTTCATGGATAACTATCCCATTATCTTGAATTCCTCCCAACTCTATAGCATTATCTTTATCATTCCAACCTCCCCGATCATCATAATAATGTATCATTTCATACCCATTTAATCTAGGTGGGGGAGATGGGAAGGAAAGTGTATCTTCTTATTGTTATGGATGTAAGTCAATTCCAAAATTAATGGCACCCTCCAATAACCATGATGATTGGCTTGGTTGAGATGGAAGACTAAGATCGTCTTCTTAATGATCATGTTGAGTCTCTTTCATTTGAACACAAACTTTAGCCTCCAAAGAATTACTTTGATGTACATAATTGCATTCTTGTATCACTAGTTTAGGTGTTCTAGGATGCAGTTCCCCTATTGCAAGCAAGTTGTTTTCCACCTCTACTTTTGAAACATCAAATTTTGAAAGACTTAGATGTTATGCACTATAGAAGTATCATTATGTATAATAAACTAAAATGTGTCACGAGAATGCATGTCCTCCATAAGTGCATTAATATTAAGTGGTAATATACATTTCCTCTTGAATCTCGTTGTGGTTTTTGTAGTATTCAATTCATTTTTAAGTTCCCTACTACCAAGTACTACAAATTTTTCCCTCTTAATTTTCATGTTGGGTAACTTGGCTAGCCATGTTGCTCTTTCACATTTGAAATATGATTTAAATACAAAAAAAACATTCACATCCAATGGATGTAGTTTGTGTGAAGTATGAGCTAGAAATGTTAGCAATTCAATCCCTAATGGCCTTGCCTCTTGGATTTTTGTTACATCAACATGGCTTCTATGGCTAGTAAAAATTGACAAGTATTGATTGATTGATGATACACCACCTAGACCTAATTTGTAAAATTGATGCAACTAGTTTTAAAATATTCCTTTAGTCATCCATGCAAGCACCTGGTTAATAGCCAACAATATAATTTTTAATTTATTTTTACCCTTGAATTGATAGAAACTCAGTAGTCTTTGATCAACATTCACATAGTATATAATAGTAATCCATTCACTACTATTTGGGATGATGTATGAAACACTACAACTACCTCCTTTGTCCAATGCCTACATCACTCCATTTTTCCCTACTTGAATGCCAACTTTTTCACAATTCCATTTTTTTTAGGACCATATGGATTGGTATCATAATATTTTGACAGTGTTGTGTAGAATGTAGACATAAATACAAACCTACTTGGTTTAGTGCTTTGTCTCTATCAAGGCTTCTGTTATCCTCAAAGTTAGTTCAAGGTGATTCCTTTTAAAACCATTCCACCATGACTTACCAAGTAGCCCATACTTAAATGGGTTGGGTTGTGTTTGATATATTTATGCAAATCCTTCCTTGAGATTGATAATATCAATCCCATGGCCCACTCCAACCATCTATTTGCACCATTCAATAATTAATACCTCTTCTTCTACGTTGAACATTGTAGGAGAATATTTCTTTGAATTTGATACATAATACCACCTCACCAAATGGTGAGTGTGGTGGTATGGATTCCCTATTTCTTCGCTACACTTCTTGTTGATATCTCATTGTCCTTGGTATCTTTAAGAGTTGAATCCATGCCATCTTTAGTCCACTCCATTGCATTGTATTCTTCTTTGCTCTAGTAGTTACATTCACTTGAACAATTACTTCAAGTGGTTACAGAGTGGCCTCATTAACAACTTGGTTTTCCTCATCTAGTGCAAAGTGTACTCCTCTCTTGTGTGAAGGTAGTGTTGTCTTTAGTCTCCTATGCCATTATGGGTCTACATCTACGATTTTTTCTTCATCTACAAAGATATAGAAGGTAGACATTAACTGTTAAAAATAAAAGTGGAACTCATATTGAGCACAATTCAATTGTTGGAATAAACACCCTTCAACAATAGTTTTAAAATTTAGAATCTTATGATTATTTTTAGTACAAAGTTAGAGAAAGAAATGCCTAGAGAATTGAAGTGGACATTCTACGAATAGATAGGCTGTCTTTGAATATTATAATAATCACAAAAAATAAAAAATAAACTAGGCTTACAATAGTTCGATAACAAATATACATAAGCCAAAAAATAGAGATAGAATAATGTGATGACCCCACCTTTCATTTACAACCATACAGAGGACTAGCGTGAAGAAATTCCTTTTCAAAAATAAAATACAAAGATTACTTTGGCCCCATAGTGGGGAACCCTATCTTGTGGAGTTCACATGGAGTGCCATGTTAGATGAAAATTCAATTTTTTTATGAACAACAAAGATTAATATTCAATTTAATTGGTTTGAACATAAGCAAGAATGAAAACAAATTTATAGTATCTTTCACAAACAATAAAACTTTTGTTATACAATTTGATTACCATTGAAGTATGATTTTGTAACTATAGTTTGGTAGATCATAGTGATGGTTGAGTAGTGTGCAAACCCCAACCTAGGTACCTGCAAAACAAAGAGAATAAACACCTCAAGTTAGATATTGCAAGTCTAAAGAAGAATTCCCCATGAAATCCATTTACAACCTCAAACTAGGAATGGAAATAACCAATAACACAATGAAAATGATAAACTAAATTAAATCCTAATTCAAATGTGCAAACTCATGATCCCATGAGGGAATTGGTTCCAATTTGATGTGAAAATTGGCCCTTTCCCAATTCCTATGATGAAATCTTGATATGTTGAAGCTGATCTTGATCCACTTTGATGAAAGATGAGAACTCCAAGCCAAATCTACAAAAAGCCTAATTAAGAATTCAATGATGGATGGAAATGGCTAAATATTTTAGCATAATAACTTTGCAATGTTTGTGGATGATCAAATGAGAATATGAGCTCTTCATTTATAGGATTTCAAGATGGATGAATGTCCAAATTTGAGCAATGTGGGACTAACATTCATCCAATGATATGGTGCCACTTGTCAAGCTATGAATGGATGGAGGATGTGCAAGATTTGGGGTTTGTGCCAATAAATGCCAATATTTGAAATTCAAATTTGTTGAAATGACATGTAAGATGGAAGGGAAAATGCAATAAATTCCACTTGGCTCAAGGCAAAAGACATGTAAGATGAATTTATTGCTTTGTTGGATGTACATGTTGACTTGGAATTTTTTAATTCAAATTGAGAGAATATTCCAAAAGATGCCTTGTGAGGAAAATAGAGATTTAATAAATGAATTAAATCTATTTTCATGTGCAACTTGCATTATATAGAGGATGGGACATGAGATTAAATTAAATTAATCAAGGGTTAATTAATTTAATGAGAGGTTAGATGATGTGACTTATTTGACTTAAATTTATGGATTTATTTAAACCAAATAAGAGAGGAATATGACAAGAGACTAATTAAATAAGGGTTTTGATTTATTTAATTAAAAGAGATGGTGGTAGATTCAAATAGAGTTTTAATTTATTTAATTTAATGGATAGAGTTTAGAGACTTAATCAAATAAAATTGATTATTTAATTAAATAGGGATAATTAGATCAGATGGATTGATTTAATTAACGAGAGAGAGTGACTTAATTAGACAAAATGATTTATTTAATTAAGAGATGAAAGTTGATGAATTTAATCAGATAGGGAGATTTGATTAAATGGTTAGACCGAGGGATGATTCAGGAAGAAACGATGCTAGTAAGTCAAGATCAGATGCACGATGCCAATCAATATATTTTACGTGTCTACATTTTTCCCCTCTTTGAAGCAATGCACTTGTTGCATTGGTTTAAAGAATAAATGATCTCAATCCAAGCCAAACATTTTTTATATTTTAAAAACTTGCCCCACTGCTGCATGCAAGAGAAAACATGCCATTATGATGCCCCCTCGAGAGATTGGATGAAAATTTTAACTTTTGGGATGATCTTGTGAAAAAAGATGACAAAGTACCCAACAAGTCCGAAAGGGGTCTAGGAGACTAAAAATGTGTCTAAACACAATAAAACGATGAAAAACAAGCCTCAAATGGACAAAAACAGGTTTGGGGGTCCAAAACCCTAGCAGGACAACCATTTAGGGTTTAAAAAACCCTAATTTTTAGGCTTAAAAGGGGCCCGAGGGGTCACTTTCAAGTCATTTTCACACGCCTCCGCTAGCCAACTTGAGATTCGAGCTCTGACCCTCCAACGATATGGCGCAACGACAGCTTCCCCCCTACACATTTTGGACCGAGTTCGGACCTACTAGCGGCCACTTGGCATCAGGGCACCGGTATGTGACCCTTACTGAAGCTTCGTCTTTTCATTTAATGCATTAATTATTGCTTTAAAAGAGGAGCTCACCTCCAGTGGCGCTATATAGTGCCACTCAACATTTAAACTGCGTCACGCCAGGCCGTTTTGCACTGCAGCAGTGCAGTTAGGAGTTTAGAAACTCCAACGCTGGGCTTGGGCTTAGCAAGCCGGTTTGGGTAAAGTGCGCGGCGGTGCCACCCTTTACATGCAAACTGCGACGCTGGAGGATAAAGTGCGCCACGGTGGTACCACTTGGCTCTTTTAGGGCTCTAGCATTGGAGTTTGAGTAAACTCAAACTGCAATGCCATCACAAACTACGCCGCTGGGGACGAGCTTGGAGCGTTCGACCAAGAATTTTTTCAAAATTTTTAACATGATGACTTTCCTTGATGCAGGACGGGCCGAGGGAGCTCTACTCTCGGGAGCACTGGTCATGAGATTTGGCTAGCATTCTACGGGACCTAAGCGACAGAGACCAGGATCAACTAGGAGTCGCATGATTATGGCACATTGCGTATGCAACACCTATGCACACACACCTAGGGATGCTATCAGCGCTGGTCGAGAAGTGGCACAACGAGACATCGTCATTTCATCTCCCCATTGGCGAGGCCACCATCACCTTGGAGGATGTTTGGCACATTCTATGATTGCCTATTCATGGGTGATTAGCGATATATGATATGGACGAGGGGCGCGAGTGCTGCGTCAGAGTCCTCGCTACATGAGACATTATTTACTACGAGGGATAGATTGAGCTGGAGCGCTATAGGGTTATAGCACCTCCTTACCGCTAGGCAGTTGTAGCTATCATTTTAGGTTTGGTTGCCCCAAACAAACGAGGGCAATATTTCAGTCCCGACTGGGGTTATTACTGGGAGCGGATGGTCCAAGACAGGCTAGTTCACTTCGCATGGGGGCTTGTCCTTCTAGCCTCACTCTACAAGGACTTACACGAGTATGTGTATATGGATGGCAGAGCACTGGGGGCTGGAGTGACTTTGCTTATGTCTGGGCGTGGGAGCACATTTCTGTGCTATGTCCACGCGTCGTTCCAATTCCGATGGGGGCAGAGGATGCCCTCGTGGCATGATACAAAGGCGGTGTGTCTTTCACACACACTGGAGAGCACGTGATCCCCTACTGGAGGTGGGTCCTAGATGAGATGCTTGTCTTTACTTGGTGTCCATACCTTGGTCGGCCTGAATGGGCCAACAATGTTGCTCAACTTTTTTACTTCCGCTAGGATCGATATATTCAAGGGCAGGAGCACACGATGATCAAGCGGTACTTACACAGGCGCATGCAGCGTCAATTTGGAGAAACGCAAGATCATCCTGATGATGACTACATAGCCGTCTTTGCACGCAGTATGACACAGATAGCATGGGGGCACCGTATTCCTACCTTCGAGGCAATTGATAGCTTTAGGCAGTTGGTAGCCCCAACATGGGCTTATGATCAGGGCTTGGTAGATCCAAGGACTACTCAGGCCTATAGGGATTGGTTTAGACATCCTCTTCAGTTGACCATTCTAGGCGAGGATCCAGAGGTGTGCAGAGTTAGAGGCAGAGGGAGAGGATGAGGGCGAGGATCGAGGGTCGAGATTCGACAGGATCCACCAGGTGTGCCCCCAATTCTACCAAGTCACGGGGATGTCCGTATGCAAGATCAATAGCAAGAGCCACCAGTCCCACCACCACGAGCCAAGGGTGAGGATCAGGTTCACGTGCAGCCACAGGTACAACCCCAAGGATAGGTAGACGGTCGAGATGCATTGATTGTATAGCTGCAGGCCTAGGTTCAGGCGCTGACAGCAGAGAGAGACCAGGCGAGGGATAAGAAAGAACAACTTAGAGCAGAGAGGGATCAGGCTGTGCAACAGAGATAGACTGCAGAACTACATGAAACCATTGAGCTAGGCCACAGGCAACAGATTGAGAGTATGACAGCCTCCTCCTCCTAGGGTACAGTGTCAGTACGATCCTACAAGGATGCCATCCGAGAGATAGAGTACTACCGTCGGGCCTACCATGACACCGTACCTAGAGAAGATTGGGTCCTAGAGTACTCAGAGTGGGCCAACCAGAGACCACTAGAGGGTCACAGTGACAGGGGTGAGGGCAACATTCACAGAGATTGGGCTTGATCTAGATATTATGAGGTACTTTTTTTTTTTGGTGCCTTATGGGCTCGTTTTTGATAGCCTAATGGGCATTTTGTACTGCTTGACATATATGTGTACAATGATCCAATTTATTCTTTGTACTATGACAGTGACATGATTGATGATATATATGAGCCAATTTTGATGCGCTGGACTATGTTTTCCTTTATGCATGGATGGCTTATTTCTATATGTTTTGCAGTGATGTCCTATGGATGCATTTATTTCTAATGATGTTTATGCAATAATTATGACTAACAGATCTATATTATGTTCACCTATGATATGATGTGCAACAATGTTAACTATATGATGATTTATTTTATGCTAAAGCAATATGTGGAATGGGTTTTAATATGTAAAATGATATGATCTATGGTATATGCAATGATGTGTAAAAAATGTTTATATATGAGATGATTTATGGATGGATGTAATGGGATGGTTCAATGAGATGCTTAAAATAACAAATGTTATTATCCTAAATGTAATTATTGATGATGTATGTAATGCAATGATATGTTAGTGCAAAGTGATATGCTGATGCGTAATGTGAACGTAATCTGATGATATGATGTTATGATGTTATGATGTTATGTACGTATGTATGCCTAATGAATTAAATGCTTATATACCTATTTGTTATGCGAAAAATGATTATGAGATGCTTCCGTAGATGCTTATGTGATGATTTATATGAAATGGTTATGAGATGCAAATGAACATTTATGCACTGATTGATATAATGTCATGAGATGCAATGTAATGGGTGAAATTCACTGACATGGATGCGACTATCTATGAAGAATGTTTATGATAACCTATTTATGATGATTAAAATGCAATGCGTATGTTTCTTATATGATACGTTTATGTGATATGCTAATGATTTGTGGATGCAGGATCGATGGCGATGATGGTGATGATGATCAACTATCATAGTACCTTGTTAGCGTGATTAGTAAGAAAAGAAGAAGTCATTTCAACAAGACACAAGATGATTGAAATGCAGATGATAATGATGATGATGATTACTTGCCAAGGAATTGGGATTTTCAAAGGGCCAAATTTTCTTATGTTTGATAACACATGTGGTACGATGCATCAAGGTATAGAAAACTAGGATGGTGTGGAACTTAGTGTGATGGACTTTGACTCGATAATCAGATAGGAGTATTCTTGTTCACACCTAACATATGAAAACATTGCTAGGATGTACTTCAGAAGTTTCAGACACCTCAGACCAAAACACAGAAAGGTAAACCTATTCTTGTAATAGTCAACAAGTTTCCCTAGACCTCTTCCATACATACTTAACAAAGCAAGTATTCGCCGAGGTTATATTTCAAGAACGTCCAACAAGCATAGTAGAAAAAAGATAATGATCATTGCCCCATTCCTATTTCTCTAAATCCTCTGCTTTGGGATATCATCAAGACATCCTTGGAATGAGCACAAAATAAGATAAGTCAAAAGATAAAGACCAAGTAAACAAACAAACTGATGCTCTTCAATACCGCTAACGGAAAGAGGATGTATTTTCTAAGGATAAGAACCGAAACTTATTGCCAAAAGATAATGCCCATTGTAGGAAGGATTCATCCTAGGACATGTTAGTGGATGGTGACACGTCATTTCGTTTACCCAAAGCGTTCTAAGGGATGATTGATATGGGACCAATTAGGATGATGTGTTACCAATACAAAGAGGTGACCAATTTTCTTATGCACTGACTTAGACTTAAGACTTGACGTTTGGAGTTCTACTTTTAAGCTGCTAGACTTGTTTCCAACTGTTTCACCAAAGGTTGAGGGTGACGATTAGTTTATTATAGATGGTGTTATTGCGGGTGCAAGCGAGATGAGATGAATGGATTTTTTCAAATATTTGGATGTTTTTGATGTTTTGCAATGTTTTGAGGCTGTTTTTGGTATTTTTTGAGATTTTCAAATGTTTTGATTTTTCGGAATTTTCAATGTTTTTGGGATTTTTTGAGATTTTGACCAAGAAACTAACCTAAAGACCTATCCTAGGGGCCTTAGGGACTGATAAAAAAATGAGCCTTTCCTACATTATAGACACAGAGACCACGTAGTTTGATTGATGACCTAACCGATTTACAGATGGTGATATACATGATGAGATGCCAGTTTATTATGACAGACTCCTATAGGACTGACCTAAATGTCTCAGGGGATGATCAAAGATCAACCTTGCCTACGTTCAAGCTTAGAGATGATGTAGTTCGACAAGACGACCTTGTTTTTGGATTTTGATATGTTTTGATGTTTTTTTTGGATTTTGTGATTTTGTGATTTTTTGGATTTTCTGATTTGAGGACTTTAAGATCATACACGAATTTGATCTGATGAGAACATGGCCCCAGCGTGATGCAATAGACTACCTTGATAAAGGTAGGACAAACTAACCTTGAGGATAGGCCTAGTAGTGCTAGGAGAGATCATTATACAAACACAAGACCAAGCTATGGTGCAAATGCGAGTGGATGAGTGATGGATGGAGACTTGAATGCGATGGATGATGGAGGCAAAATGGGTGAATGATGCAGAGCAAGCCGTAAAGATCCTGGTGGATGGAAAGTGTTTATTTACGCAATGCACCTGTTTGCCAGGTTTTCACCAAGGTACTTGCCCAAAGTGCCACCAAAGTGGTTTTCACTAGAGGACGATTTTTTGATCCTTTTTATGATTTTTTTTGGATTTTTTTGCTTTTTTTTTATTTTTTTGTTGTCACCAAGACGCCTGTTTACCAGGTTTTCGCCTAAGTAACCATTTTTTAGGACTTTTTCTATTTTTTTTGGATTTTTTGGGTTCTATACCTTGGAATATTTAGGCATAAAACTTTTTAAGATGGGAGCTATCCATGGGCTCCTGAGGGGTTCCCCTTCAGGTGTTGATAACTAATATGCCCCTGATTTGTAACTTGCTATTATGACGAAAGGTCCCAACCAATTAGGTTTGAACTTGCCTTTGCTGCTTGGATTTGGGTCATTCTTCTAATTTTCTTTTAAGACCAATTCTCTGACTTGGAAAGTTTTTCTTCTGATTTTCTTGTTGTTGCTTCGTTTGAGTCTATTCTGATAGACTTGCAAGTGATTTAAAGCAACAATCCTTCTCTCATCTAGTAGCTCCAGCTCATTTAGTCTTGATACGTGATAGTCTTCATCAGTGATGAGGTTTTGAAGTGATATTTTGAGAGATGGGAGCTCGATCTCAATGGGGAGTACGACTTCTGATCCATAGACCAAGGAGAAGGGGGTGGCACCATTGGGTGTGCAGATGCTGGTTCAATAAGCCCAGAGGGCAGGATTAAGCTGTAGATGCCAGTCACGACCCACGTCATTGACTATTTTCTTGAGCATTTCGAGGATAGTTTTGTTTGTAGCTTCTATTTGGCCATTGCCTTGGGGATAGTACGGGGTGGAGAAGCAATGCTGGATTTTGAATTTCTCACACAAGTCATGAATCTCCTGGTTCTTGAATGGTGTCCCATTATCCGAGATAATGGCTTGTGGGACACCGTAACGATAGATGAGATAGTTCAGGATGAATTTTGAGATCTGCTTCCTAGTGATATACGTCATGGGTATGGCCTCCACCAACTTAGTGAAGTACTTAGTTGCAGTGATAATGAACTTGTGGCCATTGGATGAGGTTGGTGTGAATTTCCCAATGAGATCGAGTCCCCACTGCGAAAAGGGCCATGGTGTGATAATCAGATGAAGTTCTTGAGCTAGAGCATGGATGAGGTCCCCATGCGACTGACATTGTAAACACCTTTTAGCATGATCATGTGCTTCTCTTTCCATTGTGGGCCAATAATACCCCATCCTCAACAGTGTCTTGGCTATGGTCATTCCACTCAAGTGTGAACCACAGATACCATTATGAACTTCAGTTAAAGCAATTAATGCCTCCTCAGTATTTAGGCAGCGTAACAAGGTACCTTCTATGCTTCTACGATATAAGATATCACCTAGGATGACAAATCTAGATGCCTTTTTGACAAAGGTTTGTTTTAGGTTTGATAGAAGGTCAGTGGGTATGACTCCTATGCGAAGATATGTGTAGATGCCATGATACCAATGATTGCCAGGACCAATGATTCCACACACATATTCCAATTCTGGTACCTTGAATGTGGGGACGAGAAGCTGCTCAATCAAGAATTCATATTTTGGCACATTCTGGGGGATGTCTAATAAGGACCCAATTGTAGCCATGGTGTTGGTTGCTCTGTTGTTGGTTCTTGGAATCTGCTCGAATGTTATGTCAATGAAGGATTCCTTTAGAGTCTCCACCAATTTCTTGTATGGAGTGAGCTTGTCATCCTTAGTCTGATATTCATTATTGACCTGATTTATGATTAACTGAGAGTCTCCATACACCTTGAGAGCTATGATGTTCCATTGCACTGCTATCCTGAGGCCTATAGTCAAAACCTCATATTCTGTTATGTTGTTAGTGCAAGGAAATACCAATTTGTATGACTTCGGTATGCAATCCCCTTGTGGGGTGATGAAGAAGACACCAGCTCCTGATCCATGTTGTGTGTATGAACCATCGAAGTAGAGTTTCCAGTGGTTGGCTATGTTGAGGTTAAAAATAGATTCATCTGGAAACTTTGAGACAAGAGGATTTTCAAAATAGATAGGTGCTTCTGCCAGTTGATCTACAATAACTTGTCCCTTGATTGCTTTCCTTTATACATACTCGATGTCATACTCTGATAATATCATTACCCATTTTTCCATTCTGCCGGTTAGCATTGCCTTTGATAGTAGATACTTGAGGGGATCAATTTTCACATTGAGCTTTATCTTGTGTGCCAACATGTAATTTCTGAATTTTTGTGATGCAAACACTACTGCGAGGCATGCTTTCTTGATGAATGAGTAGTTTAGCTCATGACCAACCATTGTCCTGCTGATATAATAGATAGCCCTATCCATTTTGTTTTCATCATGTTGAGCCAAGAGAGCTCCAAGGGCTACTATTGTTGTTGATACATATAGGATCAATGGTTTCTTTGGGATGGGTGGAATTAAGACTGGCAATGTCAATAGGTATTCCTTGATTTTGTTAAATGCCTCTTCACATTTTGTATCCCATTTGTATGCTACCCCCTTGTGGAGTAGGTGAGAGTATGGGTTCTGCTTGTCTTTCAGTTGTGCTATGAACCTTCTAATGGATTGGAGTCTGCCTTGGAGACCTCTTAGTTGTTTTAATGTCTTTGGTGCTTCCATTTCGAGGATTGCTTTCACTTTGGCTGGATCTACCTCGATACCCCTCATTGATACTATATATCCTAGTAGTTTACCTAATTGTACACCGAAGACACACTTCTTGGGATTTAGTCTGACTTTGTATTCCTCCAGTCTATCAAAGATAACACTTAGGGTTGCTATATGATCTTGTCTTTTTCTTGACTTAGCTAAAATGTCGTCGACATAGTCTTCGACTGTTTTATGAATCATGTCATGGAATATCAATGTCATGGCCCTTTGATAGGTTTCTTTTGTGTTATTTAGGTTGAATGGCATCATGTTCCAGTAGTAGGTCCCCCATGGACAAGTGAAAGCCATCTTATGTTGATCTTCCTTTGCTATCATGATTTGGTTATATCCTAAAAATCCATCCATGAGTGATAGCATCTCATGTTCTACTATCATATCTACTATCATGTTGATGTTAGGAAGTGGAAAATCATCCTTTGGACATGCTTTGTTCAAATCTCTGAAATCTGTGCAGATTCTGATAGCTCCATCAGGTTTTGAAACATGTACCAAGTTTGATACCCATTCTGGATAGTCTATTGGTCAGATGAATCCTGCATATAACAATTTTTTGAGCTCCATTTTGACTAACAAAGTGATTTGGGGATGCATTTTTTGAAGCTTTTGTTTGACTGGCTTTGCTTCTGGATAAATTGCTAAGTGATAAACCACAGTCTCAAGGTCAAGCCCTGGCATGTCACCATAACTCCATGCGAAGTTTATTTGTCTTTCCTTGAGGAATGCTGCTAGGAGTTCTTGCTCTTCTAATAATAGTGATTCCACATAGAATGTGATATGTGGGGTCTCCTTTGTTCCTAGGTTGACAAGATTGCACTTTTTGGCCAAGACTGTTGATTTCTCCTGATGAATAGCTCTTAAGGGAAGATTGAATCCTTCATCCTTGGGCACCTCAGGGAGGTTTTCACTGTTGGATACGTCCTTTATTTTTACCTTTTTCTTGTCAGAGAGTGCCACAATGTGGTTTTCACTCAAGGACTTGGATATGATTCTTAGTTTCTCACTTTTGTGATTGAAGGATTCAATCATTTCCCCATAATAGGCGTGTGTGTCCAAATCTATTATAAATCCTGCTTTGTGATCCCCATCTAGAATGTTATCCCTCAATCCCATGAATTCTAAGAGCGCCTCATCATTTTTGAATGTATCAAGAACCGGTGGTCCCCATTGGTCATGGTCAATGAGTTGGGGATAGACTAGACAAATCTCATGATTTTGATGATCGGATTCGAAAGATAAGGTACTAATCATGTAAAGGGTAGTGTCCTCAAATAACCTAGGTAGATTGGTCATAGTATCTTCGTCATCGCTACTAATATATGCCTCAATTATAAAGTTATGCATGTCCCTACCTGTGGATATTAGCGAGTGTACTGCTAGTATTGGCAGAGGAGAAATATTAACCGTTCTAACCAGAGGACTTCGGCCATGTATGGTTATACTCGGAGGGGTACATCCAAGGCCGAGATTTGTTATGGGTCACGTCTCTAGCATGATAGGTATTATGAGCCCATTGTCATTTTGTCCCAGTCTTTGATTTCTATTGTAGCCCATTGCGAGCATCATTTGTAGGCCCTTGCTTGTCTCATCCATTGGTAATTCATGTTTTGGTCTTTCATCTTGATAGAGCATGTGTGATGGATCTGCTTCAATAACCTCCTGGCCAAGGTCTCCCCATCTTGTGAATTTGGGATAGTCTTTATGATATGTTTGTGATGTGGAAGCTTGATTTTCTTGTGGGCGTCCCCATGATCTAGGAGATTGTGGTAACTCTCCTATCACAAAAACATTGTTAGGGAGCTCGTAACTTCCACAACCATCCTCCTGGATGATGAGCTTGATGTCGGATATGGTGGGAATGGCGGGTGTCTTTTTCTTAGAAGTGGATGTGAGGGTGGCGGGATTGATGTATGATGTGGATGGGCCCTCATCATTTTTTGGCACTTGGGGGATTTTGTAATATTTGGCTTCAAGATTCTTGCAGTATGAGAAAGGCTCGGGATCTCCATGGATAGTAACCTCTTGTCCATTATGTGTGAATTTCACACATTGGTGGAAGGTTGATGCTACGGCTTTCATCGCATGGATCCATGGGCATCCCAAGAGGATATTATATGGCAAGTCAAGATCCAAGACTTGGCAAGTAGTTTCCATGATGGTAGGCCCTACTTGAATAGGGAGTTTAATCGTGCCCAGAGACATTCTTTCTTGGTCATCATATGCTCTGGTCGTGATGCCCTTTCCTTTGTCAATGGAATCTTCTGATATTTTCAACTGCTTGATGAGGCTTAGGGAGCATATGTTCAAGATTGCACCCCCATCCACCAAGACCCTTTTGATTTTTCTCTTGTGTACAATGGCTTCCAAGTGAAGTGCACGGTTGTGAGATGGTTGGGTGGGGAAATCTTGGTTAGAGAATGTAAGGAGATCAAGCATTATGATATTTCCGACCATAGCTTGGAATTGCTCCGCATCGAAATCTGTGAGGATAGTGGATGCAGCTAGTGCTTCTTCAAGGATATTTTTGTGAGCCGATGATATTTTTAACAACTCCATGATGGAGATGTGTACTGGCATTCTCTTGAGTTGATCTAAGATACTGTATCCATTAGGAACAAATCTGGATGAAGGGATTCTATTTGGTTGAGATGATCCTGTGATAGTGACTTTGTCGCCTCTTGTGGTGACTCCACAATCTTCGGCATGGGAACCCTTGATGGTGATGACCATGCAGTCTTCATTTAGGGAGGAAACAACTGATTCATATACGTGATTTACACTGCCCTTCCCTTTATCATTTTTATTTCCTTTGTTGCCATGATTCGACATCAAATTCGTGTAGATTTTGAGATCCTGATTTCCCGTAGGTTGTTCCACGTTTATGATTTTATTATTGATGAGATCTTGGATAATGTTTTTGAGCCTCATACAACTGATTATGGTGTGGCCTTTTATTTTGTGAAATTCACAAAGTTGATTTTTGTTATACCACGAAGGTTTGACATCGGGTTCTTGGTAATTATCGAATGTAGGAGGCTTGATGAGTTTTTCGTCAATGAACTTTTTCATTATGTCTTCAAGTGGTTCCCCCAAAATGGTGTATTTTCGTTTGGGATAACTTTTGCATTGGGGTGGTCCTCTTTGATCAGTGAGGTTATTGATGGTTGGATTGTTGTTGGGTTGATATGTTGTGTGATGAGTGTTTTGGTGTTGTGTTTGTATTTACGGTGTGGGTGGATTTTGGTGTGGGCCACTAATGACCACCTTGGCTTCAACGATGCCATCATTAGTAACATTTGTATTCCTTTCCCATGTACAAGGTTTATTGTTGTAATTGGATGGTGGACGGTTTTTTTTTCTATTCATGGTATGATGTTGATTTTGCGGGTTGAGTCGCAAGGGCTCTTTCGATGTTGAGCACCTTGGAGATCAATTGCTCATATGTGGTGATGCCCTGAACCTTGAGATGAAATTCCAGGCATCCTTCAAGGTTGGATATGATGGTGTAAAATTTTTGTTCTTTTGGCATGGTCCACTTGCTCCAATTGGCCTTGGATCGCCATCGTTGAAGGAATGAAGCGAAAGATTCATTCTTTCCTTGTTTTAGAGCCGAGAGTTCTTCGAGACTAACATCCATTGTGATATTGCATGCATAGTTCTTAATGAATACATCCTTAATTTATTTGAATGTTATAATGCCTAAAGGTAAGTGAGAGAACCATTCTATAGTGGGGCCTTCCAAGCTCCTAGGAAATAGCCGCATCAAACAAGTATCATCATATGCAACCTCCATGCAATGAACTTGGAATTCCCTGGCATGATCTTCAGGGTTTCCCATCCCTTGATATTTGTCAAATTTGGGGATTTCAAATCCCTTGGGAAATGGTTTCATGTCTAGGCTCCTCTCAAATGGATAGGGACACAAGTTGCTTGGCGTTTTGGTTGTTCGCCCTGATTGAAGGTCGAGCACTTGTTGCGAGAGCAACCTGAGTTGTGTCATCACATCATTTTGTGGATCAGGGGGTGGGATGAAGGTGTTTTGGGGTGTTTCAATCGTTGGTTGGATGGATGGGTTGGTTGGTGAATTGTTTGATGGTATCTGTGTGTTCTGGAGGGCGAAGTAGGCTTCTACTTGCTTTTGTATGAACAATGCTTGTTTTTTATCTTGTTGTTGTTGCACTAGGATTTGTGCTTGTTGTTGCGCTTGTTGTTGTTCTAACAACGCTTGTTTTTGTGCTTGCTGTTGTTCCCACAATGCTTGTTGTTGGGTTGTCAATTCTGCTGCTTCTTGTTGCTCTTGATATTGCTTTAATTCTTGCTGATATGCTTGAAATTGTGCTACTTGTGCAAGAAGTTGTGCTTGTGCTTGCTATGCTTGATATTGATTTTGCACTTGAGCTTGCGCTTGGGTGACTTGTGCTTGTGTTGCTTGTTGTTGCAATAGAAGTTGTGCTTGAGCAACCTTTTGTGCTCGCAATGCTTCTGCAACTTGAGTGGCTTGTTGTTGTTGTTGCAATAAAGCTTAAGCTTGGGCTTGTTGCACTTGTTGTGTTTGTAGTGCAGCTTGGGCTACTTGGGCTGCTTGTGCAACTTGAGCGGCTTGTTGAGCAGCTAGGTATACGGATTTTTTTTTTTGCACTTGTTGGTATCCTCTTTGGAAAGGGGCTTGCAATGCTACGTTATATTGACTTGATGTGGTTGAAGTTGGTGGTGGTGGTGGTGGTGGATTCATAATGGCATTCGTGGTGAGCGATAATATCGTGTTGATTATTTGATTGGTGGATGGTGTTGTCTTGTTGATAATTTGATTGGTGGATGGTGTTGTCAGTGTGGTGGTTTGAGTGATGAGTGGTGCCGCTGATGTGATTGGCCCTTGAGAGACCATGGTTTGCGATGTTATGGGGGTGTTTGATAATGCTGCCATTGCTTGTGTGTTTTTCGTTTGTTGTTGCGATGTCAACAATAAGTTTTGAGCATTTGGCATAATGCTTTGATTGATGGTTGGAATGTTGTTTTGATCGATACTTGGTAGAGGGGGAAGCCCTAAACCAAGGAGTGGTGTAGATGACAATGGCAATGGTGGGAGAGGTGGAAATGTAAGGGGTGTTAGTTGTTGTGAAAATGTCATGGTGTTGAACATGCCCCCTGGTCCGAACATATCTCCCTCTTCTTGTGGGTTTGTGAGGAGAGGTGTTTGAGGTGTTGCGTGAAAAAATGAGGATGATGGATCATGATGGAAGGTGAGAGGAACATTCTTATGTAATGGATTTTTGGGTATGTTTTGTTCCAAGATTTTATTTGCATCCAAATTTTGATTATTAACAAGGGGATGTGCTTGAAGAGCATTGAGGAATGTGTTTCCCTTGTTGACATTAGGTTGGGTTGGAGCAAACAATGTTGTGATTTGTGGAATTTTTTGCATGATGTTTTGAGATGGGGGTGTAGATGAGATGGGAATGGTGGATGATATTGGTTGAAAATATGTCTCTACTATAGTACTCACATCAAAATCCAAAGGTAACTTGGCCCCTTGTTTTGCTAGCTCAAGCATGTATAACGAAGGGATAAGTCTCATCATGATGTTAATGATTTTATGGTTCTCTAGATTTTGGAGAATTTCAGTCATTTCCTCACGAGACATTCCAAAAGTAAGGTCCTCTTCTTGATTTTCCTCTTGCGGATTTTGCGATGATGAGAGAGTCAATGGATTACTTGATTCGGTGGGATTCATTTCAACGTTTGTTGGCTAAGATCACTTGAAGCAGGTGTTTCTTTGTTGGCTTCCATACTCTTCTTGTATTGAGATCTAGTTAGAACCATAAAACAAGGATCACTCTTCAAGAATATGGGAGATGAATCTCTTGATTCTTTGGATTAATCCCTATTTTATGTCCAAATTAAAAATTTTTAGGATGCCTTGAGGATCAAAGGTGATGATATAATGATGATGGATGATACAGATGTTTTTTCTTTTGAGAAATCTTGAATGAGACACTAGGCTTTTTGAACTTGCAGATTTTGATTTTGATTGGATTTTGGATTTGGGATTTTGTCCTTGATTTTGGTTTTGATTTTGCTTTGATTTTGAACAAAAGGACCCTAAGATGTTGGATAATGATCTAAGGGATAGATTTGTTCAAAGGATGATGATTTTGAATATGTGTGAGGAGAAGGATGCATCTACCCACACCTATTCAAACAAGATAGCTTTGCTAAGTATACGAAGAAGGATTCATCTACATATACTAAGCTAGGCAAGATGATTTGGATAACTTTGACTAAGGATATGCAAAAGGATGAATCTACACATTCCTAGCCAAAGATGATTTTGATAATGTTTTCAAGGATATAGTCTCAATGATTTGGATGATTTTTGATTTTGCCACAAAGCCTAGTATCAAGGATGATTTCAAGATTTTCCAAAAGATGATTTGTGAGATGGATTTATTTTGATGTTTTGAAGGATGGATGAAAAGAGGTTTTGAATTGTTTTGATCCTTAGGTGAACCTAAAAAGGACACTTTGTTTTCCTAGACCTAGGTATTGAAGAGCATGCAAATGCTTCCTAAAGACCTTTGTAACCAAGAAATGATTTCATTTGAACATTCATTTTTGAATTTCCAATGATTTTTTCTTTGGGATTTGTGAGTCTTCAATCACACATGAAAATTCATTTTACTTAGCTTTGCTTAATGGCTTTATTTTACCAAAAACACTTTCTTTGATTAAGTTTTCAAACTAAGATGTCCAATGACTTAATTTCTTCAAACTCCACAAGATATGTTATGGGAAATTTAATGAACTTAAGGCAAGGGTTTCCTATTGTTTACTTAAGGAAACAAATTGAGATATAATCCAATGTTTAGAAACCTCTAAGGATGTAATCCCAAGGGAAAGCAATAACATATGGATTGAGTCAATGGTATTTGTTTCAAAAAGGGTTTCAAATTTGAATGATAGTGTTAAGTGTTTGTTTCCATGATGTTTTCAATCAAGCAATGCATTTTGCAACCCAAGAACAAGTACAATCCTATGGATGTGTAAGACAATATTTGTTGGATTCCCACTTGGATAAGTCCAGCTACGCTTATCTCTAGCGAATGGTTAGATGCTTGACCCCACTAGCTCCCCTCCACGGCTCATTAACATCAATCGAGGCAACCAAGCACCAACACCCATGAAACTCCCATAGCATGCTTTCCATTTCTACTAGAAGACCGTAAAAGTGTGGGGCAGCTTCAAAACGACCATTCTTGCACCAACAAATAGATTAAAGGATTTTGGAAAATTCTAGCACATGGGTTTTAGTAAGGACTTTCCATTCGTAGGAGTTGACCCAACGTGGCAAGAGTCCCCTTTCAGATCCATCTTGTCGGAGTGAACTGCGTGATATTGGCGTTTCGTCCAATATCCACATTTATATCCCAGCTAGAAATACTCTTAACTTTAGAGTGTTACCGGTTGAATCATTCCCTTGGGTGTGTACTTTTTCCCCAAGGCAGGCCCTATAGGATAAACAAAAGCGAATGAAGAACAATATTCGTAACTCGATCAATCCTTGTAGGCAACAAAGAAAGAGAATATATGCAACAAATCCCCCACTCACACTCGCACAATATTTTGTTCAATTTTAAGCCCAAATTGAAGTGTGTAGGTGATTTCTTTATCTCACCCCAAAGTCATGAAAAAGGCCTTTTGATTTTCAAGATCGCTATAAAGCACGAGAGAAGTGCATACGTCCTTTTTTGATGGCTTTAGTCTAAGTAAGCCCTCACAAAAACAAAGCTACACTTGTTCTTTTTAAACCATCAAAGCAATATGTGAGTTCATTTTAGAGCACCAAATCACAAGTGAAAGACATTTGTTCAATTTGTTAATCCAAAAAACAAAATCTAGTATGTTGTTGATCCTAAAGTTCATTTTTGATCTTTGCAAGAAGAAATTGAAAGGTTTTTTTTAAGCCCAAATGAAAACTAGTGTTCTAAGAATGAAAAAATAACAAATTCTTAAATAGGGATAATTAGATCAGATGGATTGATTTGGGTTTAAAAAGAACCTTTCTATTTCTTCTTGCAAATATTAAAAATGAACTTTAGGATAAAAAACATACTAGATTTTGTTTCTTGGATTAACAAATTGAACAAATGTCTTTCACTTGTGATTTGGTGCTCTAAAATGAACTCACATATTGCTTTGAGGGTTTAAAAAGAACAAGTGTAGCTTAAAAATTTAATTTTTTTGGCAGGACGAGTCCAACGACATAGTTTGTGTTTCAAGCGGTGCCATATAGTGACGCTGACGATTTTGTGGTGCCCTCCTTCAAGCACAAAATGTGTGAACCCCAACCTAGGTACCTACTAAACAAAGAGAATAAACACCTCAAATTAGATATTGCAAGTCTAAACAAGGATTCCCCATGAAATCCATTTACAACCTCAAACTAGGAATGAAAATAACCAAGAACACAATGAAAATGATAAACTAAATTAAATCCTAATTCAAATGTGCAAACTCATGATACCATGGGGGAATTGGTGCCAATTTGATGTGAAAATTGGCCTTTTCCCAATTCCTATGATGAAATCTTGATACGTTGAAGATGATCTTGATCCACTTTGATGAAAGATGAGAACTCCAAGCCAAATCTACAAAAAGCCTAACTAAGAATTCAATGATGGATGGAAATGGCTAAATATTTTAGCATAATAACTTTGCAATGTTTGTGGATGATCAAATGAGGATATGAGCTCTTCATTTATAGGATTGCAAGATGGATGAATGTCCAAATTTGAGCAATGTGGGACTAACACTCATCCAATGATATGGTGCCACTTGTCAAGCTATGAATGGATGGAGGATGTGCAAGATTTGGGGTTTGTGCCAATAAATGCCAATATTTGAAATTCAAATTTGTTGAAATGACATGTAAGATGGAAGGGAAAATGCAATAAATTCCACTTGGCTCAAGGCAAAGGACATGTAAGATGAATTTATTGCCTTGTTGGATGTTGACTTGGAATTTTTTAATTCAAATTGAGAGAATATTCCAAAAGATGCCTTGTGAGGAAAATAGAGATTTAATAAATGAATTAAATCTATTTTCATGTGCAAATTGCATTATATAGAGGATGGGACATGAGATTAAATTAAATTAATCAAGGGTTAATTAATTTAATGAGAGAGGTTAGATGATGTGACTTATTTGACTTAAATTTATGGATTTATTTAAACCAAATAAGAGAGGAATATGACAAGAGACTAATTAAATAAGGGTTTTGATTTATTTAATTAAAAGAGATGGTGTTAGATTAAATCAAATAGGGTTTTAATTTATTTAATTTAATGGATAGACTTTAGAGATTTAATCAAATAAAATTGATTATTTAATTAAATAGGGATAATTAGATCAAATGGATTGATTTAATTAATGAGAGAGAGTTACTTAATTAGACAATAATTTATTTAATTAAGAGATGAAAGTTGATGAATTTAATCAGATAGGGGGATTTGATTAAATGGTTAGACCGATGGATGATTCAGGAAGAAACGATGTTAGTAAGTCAGGATCAGATGCACGATGTCAATCAATATATTTTACGTGTCTACAAGCAGAATATTAATTTATAATTTTATTTTCATAGTTTCTATTTGTGAGAATGTAAGCTGAACTTATACTAGTTATAGTTTATCTTGTATAATATTTTGTGTATCATGTTTTGTGATGTAGGGTTTAGAGTTTAAATAGTTTTGGCCATATAAGATTATATGTATTTTTATCCTTTCAACCTATGGATAGTAGTAAAATCCATTTAAATTATAAACCCTACATCACAAAATGTAATAGACAAAATATTATACAAGAAAAACTATAACTAGTATATGAACAATTACCATGTTTAGAGTTTAAATAAGTTTGGCCATAGAATATGATATGTATACTTATCCTTTGATCCTACAAATATTAGAAAAATCTATTTAAATTCTAAATCCTACATCACAAAACATGATAGAGAAAATATTATATAAGAAAAATTGGTTCAATAACTATAGCTAATATTTTCTTTATCATGTTTTGTGATGCATCTTTCTCCATTGAACCTGTAGATAGTAGCATCTTATTATTATATTAGTTGTCTAGTAGTTATATTTTTTCTTGCATAATATTTTCTTGATCATGTTTTGTAATGTAAGCTTTATATTTAAATATAGTTTATATATTTATGTTTGTCATTTGCCAATGAAGTGTCATTTCATTGATAATTGGAAGGCATATATCTAAAATTCTCAACATATATTTTTTGCATTTAATAAACATAAAAATTGAAATTGATTTGGTTGAATTATGGTTTGGTTTCAAGTTGAAAATTTTCAAAGCATATAAATCAAATATTTTTTTGTAGTATACAAAGAAGATAAGCATTTGCAATGTATTGTGAACTTACAATTGATGTAGTAGATAGCAATGTGCAATTTGAATTGAGGAAAATTGGACTAGGACAATGGATGTATTTGTAGGAATATTTGAGAGGACATGTATATTTTTTCATTTGATTGGTTGAATTCATTTTTTATGGATCAATTCATTTGAGATGAATAGATGAATTTGATGGATGTTTAAAATTTGGTAATTAAGTTTGCTAGTTGATTGATTTGGTTGAATGATTGTTTGGTTTAAAGTCATTTTTTTGTCTTCTTATTTTGATGGCTTGATTGGTGAGCCCTATACATTCAAGTGTGCTAGTTGTAGGTATTCATGGAGGAAGTGACTAGTAGTTGGGAAATTATCTCTTGATAAACTTAATTTGATGAGGAGATTGGGGTGTATCTATTTGTTTGATGGGACACTTGGAAAGCCATGCCATTTATAAGGACTTTATATTAGAAAAACATTATTTTATTATGGATCATCGTTTGATGTGTAATTGGGACAATTGATATGTTTATGTTTTGAAGTGTTAAGTGTATAGGGGACAACTAAACTATATATTTTACATCTATGGACTTAATATTACAAAAATAGTTTCAAATATTTTTAGTGGGTAATGTGTACAATGTTTATCAATTTGGAATATTGGCAAGTGTATTTGTATATGTCATATCTCTAGCATGTATTTTTTTAAATAATAACTAAATAGTAAACAAAAATACTATGATCATTGATAGGATCCCAAGTTAACTTTATTAGTATAATAAAGAGTTAGTTTTAGGAATATTTTAATTACTTTATTTGGTACAAAAGGTACATGAGTTGGGTCCATTATGGTTAATTAGTTTACCCATTATAGGAACCCACCCCACTGTCAAGCCCTCTCCCCTATAAGTTTGGTAGAGGGAGGTGCAGGTATGGACATACATCAAAGCATAAAGGATAGAGGAATTTAGTTAGAGATTAGGGCAAGTGTTAGCCATACAAGAGCTAGTCAAAGATTTAAGGAGAGTCGTTACTCTATAGGTCCATTATGATAAATACTAGATTTTTCCTCCCTATGACAACTAGTATGTTTATGATGGAGGAAAAAATCATTTCCTTATGTAATAGTCACCCATCGTATTCTCCAATGGTCACCACTAATTTTGAAAGGAAAATCAAGAGGAAGGAGGAAAGAGTGAAAAGGAAGATTGCATGATCATGTTGATAGGGGCATAGACCATCTTGGTCAATTAAAAATGATTACAACAAATCGATAGAGATTAATAATCTCCTCAATAATTTATTTAGTGGGTAACAAAGGTAAGTAGAGCTTCCTACCTTGAATTTATATAAGATTGTTATTATATATTATATTCAAGAACATATATCTTATTAAAAATATACACCATCTTCCACAAACTAGTGCTTCAATATCCTCCATCAACCTAAGCACATAATTTTTCTAGGGCTTCAAGCATGTGTGAAAGGGATGTAACATTTGGAAATTTTATTTATGGCATTTAAAGGTGGTTTTTTCAATCTTGAAAGTAGTATGGAATGGAATGGGATTATGCAATATCTTTATGTCATCATTGAATGCATTCTCCACTTTCCTCTACAAAAAATTGATTAACTATAAAATAATTCTAAAATATATCTAAACCAATTATCTACTATTACTGTAACATGCCAATTTTTCACGCAAGTAAATTTCCTAAGTCTTCACTTACAAGTAAGTAAACTATGTTTCTAACCATTGCAATAAAAATTTTGTTTTCCAAAGAGAAAAATAATGAACATAAATGGCATAACAAATTTAATTCATTGATTTCATTTCCAATACAACATTCAACATGTTACAATATTTCCAAGATTGTAAACAATTGCATACATAGCTCAACCAAGCTTCGAAGAAATAGATATAGATGGTTCAAGAATCTTCTTCAAACTTGGTCTCCAACTAAGGAGGAGAAGCATCACTCAAGTAATTTTTCTCCAACCCTAGATTCATATATGCCCCCCCACACATATATCATTGGATATATGGCCTACCCTTCGATGAAGAGATTGATGGAGTAACCTCATAACTATAACCATATTGAGCTTAGTGTTGTGCCCTACATAACTAGAACTTGTAGACCTTACAATCATAATATAGCATGCATAAAGAGGAACATGATGAATTGAACGTGGAGCCAAATGAAAACACATTAATTTGGTCAAAGTATTCTCACTCAGTACTTTGAGTGACAATCATCCTATTCACATACACTTTCCTAGCTCGGTTGGACCTTAGACCATTATAAAATATTCATAGGTTAACCTTCAATAGGCAATCATTAACCTTAGAATTTACCTATTCCATTTTCCCAAATCTCAATGGCACCTCTACCAGTAAATCATAAGCAAAAGCATAAGTTACCCCCCTTCAATGGATAACCTAACCCTAGGTATAACTCATATGCTTTCTAAGTCCACAAAACAACTTTGCATAAAATAACTTAACAAGCTATTCCCAATTCGTCAATCCTAGTATTCAATTATATAGATGATAATCAATCACTCCTTAATATGGAGTAAATATAAACAATTATATGGAAATCATATCTATAATAATTTTCCTTTCTTACAGCAAATAGACTATTACTATATTTCAAGAAACTAATACAATTCCAAAATAAATAAACAAGGCAAACAATCTTTCAGATAAAAGATAAAACATAAAGAGAATAGAATCACATGCCTACTAACCACTTATTTCAATCGACTCTCTAGACCTCTAGCTTGGCCTCCTTTTAAAATCAACTTAGCAATCAACCTCTCTTAACTATTCTCACTAAAACTTCCTCACAATAGCTCTCGGAAAATTAAGAATCCCTCAATGAAAAAATACAACAAAAATGGAGCAAAGTAGTCTTGTATAAAGAAGTGTGTCTCAAATGAGGTGAGTACACCTCATATTTATACCCAAAAACCAGCTTCTAATGGCTACAAACAAGGGTCATTCTATGCCACTTCTTAGCTATATATAGTCGACTCAACCCATCAATAAAAAGGTGGCAGAATTCTATCATATTACTCATCAAAACCATACAACAGATCAATCCAATGCTTGCCAATAGTTGTTTGACTAATTCACAAAGCACATGCTTAATTCAAAAAATTGACTTCTAGGTTTGAAAGACTTCTAAAGGAACTATAGAATTCATAATATGGCGCCAAGTATACAACACATTTCCTATTCTCAAGCACACAGTTTATGCTGAGGAAATAGTCCACCATTATTTGGCTGCATATTTACTCAATCAACTTGGTCAAGGAATGACAATCGACACATTATAAAGGTTTGACCTCCATTTATAATGATGTTTAATATTTTGACCTCGTAAGAATTTCTTGTAATTAATTTTGGTTTACTAAACTTTACACAACAAACTTTATACTTATATTTTCTATGACACCCCTCCGATTTGTTATGTTTTCTTTGACAGCCCAGATACTTTGTTAGACCTTATTTTATGTTATTGTTATTCTATCATTGACAATGGAGCAATGATAGACTATATTGATGTGATGATACATTATATGCATGGTGACTATGTTTGATATGCTTTATGTTTGCATAGATGCTTAGTTGAGATGACATGGCTATATATGCTCATTGTAGTTTAATTGATATATTATCTCGTTAGTTGATGTGACATTGTATTGGTGAAGAGAATGGTATTGCATCACTCGTTTGTGAGTGTCCTATGATTTCTGTGATTCTCTCTTCACGGTGTGTATGAATTATTATCTGGATACATGTACAACATTTGCTTTGTTTGTAGATTTGCAGGTACCATACAACGACTTCACTTGGTTTCATAGGTCTGAGCGTGTCCACTACTCAACAGTAATGTTGATTGGGAGATAATAACTAGTTAACCTTGTCAAACCTTTACCCTAGCACAGTGTGTCATCAGTCTGTGTTTTGGTCATGTTCTTTATCCATGTTGGTCTTGGTATTTTATTTATCATGCAAGTTTAAATTGTAAGGATTAAATTATAAGTTGTGATTAAGTATTTAATTAATATGGAGACCTGATTATAAATTAATTAATTAATTTAATTTAATTTATTATAAAGTAATTTTAATTATTAGATTAAATGTGGATTTAAATAAATAAGTGATTTAATTGTGATTTGAATTAAATAAAATATTTTTAATTTTAAATGCATATTTTGGGAAAAGATCTTAGAAATATCTTGGTTGTTAAAGAAAAAGATATTTGTTGTGTTAACTGGAAGTTAGAAGGTTTTGTTTTCTAATTGTCTTAAAATTGATTTCCGGAGAGATTGATTGAAATTTGTGAGAAAAGAGGAAGTTGTTTTCATGGGAAAAAAGAGAGAGGTTTTTGGAAATGGGAGAATTGTTTTGTGGTTTGAAGAAATTGTAAATCTTAGAAGCTCTGATAATTTTAGGAATCTAGTTTGTTGTATTCTTGGCTGTGGATTATTTCTGTTCTCTGGGA
This sequence comes from Sequoia sempervirens, assembly GCA_007258455.2. NCBI lineage: Eukaryota > Viridiplantae > Streptophyta > Pinopsida > Cupressales > Cupressaceae > Sequoia > Sequoia sempervirens. The sequence goes on from VDFB02292705.1 coordinate 85,922, forward strand.
AGTGGCAATTCTTCTGGAGGAAGCTTTGGCAGCTCTAGCAAATTGAAGATTAAAGGGAAGCTCGACATCAATCTCCAAATGTTCAATCTTCTAGAACAAGGTTCTTTATTACTTTGTTAATTTTAATTTGAAAGAGAAAAGTTAAATTATTATTGTATAGCAAATTGGAAAAGTTTAGAAGAGGATCTCTTTCATTTTAGAAGCTTTTGTTTTTGAAAGAAATTGTCATGATTGTTACAGCCTTTGTAGAAAAATAATTTAGATCCTTTGTGTAAATTGATTATTGAAATAGATTTATACAAAAGGAAATTATAGTGGAATTATAGAACCTCTATTGAATTTATATCAAAGCTTAGAAAACATCTTTCTGGAAAATTAAATTTATTCTTCTCTGTAGAAAATGTTAAATTTCTGTGAAAGATTTAGATCTCTGTAGGAAACGACTTTTAAACAATAGAAAATTCAAAATGAAATATTTGAGGATTTAGGAAACCTCTGTAAATTTGTCTACTTATTTTCCTGTAGAAAATTTAGTTTTAAAATTGCCTCTGGACAATTGGTTTTGTTTGGTTCTACATACTTATATAAATATGCATATATTGCTTTACATTTTAAAGTTCCTGTAGAAGAAATTAATTTTTTTTTAAAAATTATTTTGTTTTGAAATCATCGTACGGCGAAATCTGTAGGGAAATGTTTAATAAATTTTTTTTATGAAAATGGTGGAGGTCGGGGCTACCACAGCCACCCCAAAAGGGACACGGACTGTGGGCAGCGCCCAGCACTGCTCACAGGCCGCAACCCTGTGGGGAAGGCTGCGTAGCAGCCAACCCCCACACACAGGGAATAGCCTATGCATTGCAACGATGACTATGATTTCGTAACTGTTGTTTTTATATATATATATATATATATGTTATATATATTTTATATATATCATATATATATATATAATATATATGTATATTATATATATATATATATATTTGTGTATATATATTTTATGGTTGTAAATGTAATTTATTTTTAGATATTAAATAATATATTTATTATATATATACATTATATTATATATATATATATATATATATATTATTTAAATTGATTTTGTTTTAAGAGATGTTTTTGGATGGCAAGTAGATGATTTTTAAATGAATATTGGAATAGAATAATTTGATTTTATAATTTGATAATATAGATGTAAATTTATTTAAAGAATGTTTATTTAGGTGCATGCAAGCACGAGTTGTTAAATTGAAATGATTAATTATTTTAATTGAGAAATGGAATTATTTGATTTGAGTAGTTGTGAAACTGGAGGTTAAACATGTAGTTTTATTTGGTTGTCGATTTATTAATTGGAATCATGCTTGAATGTTATATTTTAGTGTGAGATATTGATCTATTGGATTTAGGAAATCCGAATGGTAGCACTTTTAATTACATGAGATTGTTTATTTTAATTTCTAGTATTTCAGTAATTGGGTACTGTGGGGGATATTTGTTGTTGAGAAAATATAAGTCTTCCAAATTGTAATTGTGAAAGGGTTGTCATTTATGTTATTCGCCCTTGAGATTTCTTTGGGTAGTGCACGTAGTTGGATTCAGTATTGGAGATCTGTAGGGATGTGTTATCTCTTGTGTTATGTTATTATCAGTTTGTGCACTGTCTACCCTTGGGTTTCAGAATGAGTTATTGTGTTGTCGATAGGGGAGTGGCTTTCAATGGGGGCCGAGACACAAAGTGGTCCCATGATAACTTGTGTGGAAGTCAGTTTAATCAATGGAAATTAAATAACCTATATTAGGGGAAAGGGTAGTTAATACATTTAACTTGATTTTTAGCCTCGCTCATTGGCTCAAGGGCTTGTGTTAGACTTGAGATGAGTTGGGAAGGCCTGGAATGGTAAGATCATTATCTTATCTTCTAGAAAGATAATTGATTCTGCACTAGTGTGCATGTGGGGCTGGAGTTCGTAAGAGGTTACTAGGATAACCCAAGATGGGGGTCGAGACCTAGGAAGATCTCCTTAGGATAACCAATGCAACCTTTGTGATGATACTCCTTCTATGACAATAGTCAGTTTGTATTGTATAGTGGTTGTTCTTGATTCAATGATTCTGGAAGCAATGTAACCCTATGTTTTGTATTTACTGGTACAATGTGGTTTTGTACTTTTCCTATGTCTAGAGGTAGTAGGTTTGTCTTGGTTACCTATTACAATCTCCTAGCACGGGGGTTGGTCCTACAGGTACCACATGGCTGAGTGGCGTGCACCTTACACTGTTGGGTTTTCTCTTCATGTTCATGATGGCGGGATCTTCTAGTTCAAGGAGCTCGTGTGTTTCTATGGATTTGTGCTTCTCTTATATTCATTGTAACAGTGGGGCACTATATATTTGTATTCCTTATTTGTAATCAAGGAGGATTCCTTGAGTTGTAATTGTAACATTATGTATGATCTATTCATTTTTAGATTAAAATTGTATATATCATTTTGAAGTGGTGTTGTATCTATGGAAATATGTTCATTGCATTTCCATGTTTAATTATTATGCAATGGGTTAATGCTTTGTTGTATGTTGTTATCATGAGTTAATTTCATATGCTATGTTTTAGAATAACTTTGTAAGTTTTTGAAATTCACATGTAGACGTGTTGTGTGGCCTAGAGGATGTATGTGTTAGAGTAGTTTACTTCACTTGTCATTGTTACTCTTTTTAAGGAAAAAAATTCGTTGTGCTTCCATAGTGTTGCATCATCCTCTAGGTTGCGGGATGAGGTTTTACAATTTCATCGATCATTATTCATAATGATAAATGTGGTAGAATACTTAGTAATGTGCTATTACATATTGCGCTACATTTACATTTAATCGACCATAGTGTATATTCTATGCTTCGGCCTTTATTACTTATATAATATATATATGTACATATATATGTATATCAACAAATAGAATTTAATGCTATATATATATACATACATATATATGTATATGTATATATATACTCAAATATTTATTCATTTATTTATTTATATTGTTTGACAAATCAATTAGTCCATTTATACACTTGATATTCAAATGAATATGATCAAGTTAACATTTCATGTATACTATATCGTTTGTATATATATACATATATACCTATATACATGTATACGTACATATACATATGTCATCATATTCGTATGGACATTCCTATTGTCTACACATACGCATATATCGATACATGTATATATATATTCAATTACACAATCACACACATAAATGATTGTTATCTTATTGATAGGTATATATTCATGTGTTGTGTGTGTATATATATACATACATGTCACATTGTCCTCTTGATATCACCATTTCCATAACCGACCCATCCATAAGTGTGGATAGGTACGTCTACCTATGTACTCTCATGTATGTGTTCCATTACATGTATGGGTTATCATTGACATGCATATGTATAGATATATACATTCTATGTATATATCTCTCATCAATTATATGTAGTAATATTAAGAATAAATCGCATGTACCAAGCACAAAAAACATAAACCCATCGAAGAATGCTCTTAACAAAAATCAAGATCCTTCTTAATGCAAACACACCATGCTAAAGGATGACTTACCAACTCTGAATATGACTTGACTCAACCATTCTATTGTGAGTGTATGTGTAAGCTCAATTAGGTTTTGTTATAGGTTACTTGACCAAGTTCCTCTCCTGGGTGATACTTCCCCTCACTTTCGAAGGATTGATTATGAACCTGCATCTAACTTAACACATTTTCATGGTAGTTAATCGTTCATCAAAAAAAGCATTTGCATTATACTTTTCATAGTTAGAATATCATATTCAATAATCATACATTCTAGATTTCCATTCCATTATCTAACATCAAATGAAATAAACATTCATTCATACTTTTTTGATAAACAAAGTGCAATCATATATATTTCCAATCAGAATTCCAAATACATTAACATATGCAATAATTTAGCATAACATAAGAATAGTAAATAGGTAAACACATAATGGGGCGTGACAATTACATATTCTATTTATTATCTTTGGAGGAAAATTTCATTGAAGTGATATTTACGTTATAGATTCACTCTCCTTGAATTGGGTGAGTAGTCCACCAGCCATAGACTCTACATATATGTTTTTTTATAACTCTTTAACTACACATCATACATGGGAGGAAAAGTGAAATCAATCACCTAGTTGCCAAAATACCTCCCTAATCAACATTTTCCTCTCACACAAGCTTAGAAAAAAATGGATAGAGTTTCTTTTGGCCAAAAGATAGACCAAGTCAAGTATGGCTTATTATCCTCTAACTTTAAGGCTTATATAATTTATATGCCTAATGGAGTAAAAGAATAACATTCATAAAATAATATATCTTGAAAACATATCTTTATATTAGACTAGGTAAATGCATGGATATGTATTATTTTGGAACTATTTTTAAGTAATCTTGATTTAGAATTATCTAATGAATTTGTATTTATTATGAATGTATTTTTGAGCTAATTTGTTAGGAGTGATTTTTGTTGTGGACTTGGTCCTAAAAAGATATAGAGAAAATGGGGGAATCTTAAATTAAAAATGGATGGTATTATAAATTGCTAAAAATGTGATCATGTTAATAATTCATTTTGAATAAGTCTAGTAATATCTTGTTACTCTTGGAAAAAAATAAAATACCACACTTTTGAATATTGTCACATCCCCACAAAATTTATACCTTTTTTTGTGTTAATTGCCTAATATCCCTATATAATTTGGATGAAGGTGGTACCCTAACATTAAGACTATGATCATACTTTCATTTTGGATGTTTTTACATGGACTTAATAACAAATGTTGTGAACTTAATGCTTTAATTGTCAACTAGTGAAACTGTCAAGTAATTGAAGGTTATTAATTAAATAGTTTCACTTTTTTACAACATGGTTGTATCTATACATATATATTATATTTTCGGAATAACTAGGTATTGGAATTTGTAATCATAGGTGTATGATAATTGAATGGGTTTTGCAAGTGTTTGGGATACAACAAAAGCCGACCTATAAACCTATTCCTAGAATATCCATGAAGCCAATTAACCTACCTTTGTTCCCTTGAGATCAAGTCGCTCTAGATGAAACATTTGCCTAACAATTTTCCTCATTGAATGCAAGTTGTGTCCTACAATAGTCACCCTACTCTAGAAAATGGACAATTAAATCTTCCACCTTTCCCTAACCATTTTATCATTGGTGGGCTGAGCGATTCTTTGGTTTTGTAGATTGAGTGTCAATAATTATATTTTGGCAATGTAAACATGTGTTTTGATCAATTATTATAGTACAATATTTTTGTTACTCTAATTATATTTTGGAAATGAAAACATGTGTTTTGCAAGATGTGTATTTTGTTACTCTAACTTTGTAGGACTCTAAAGGGACAATAGTATTATGCTGGGTAAATATGTTGCAATGTATCTGGTAATATTGTACTCCGTAGAAGGGGTTGGTAGTATTTTGCTGCAATGAATGTTATTAAGTAGTATGTAGAAGGGGTTAGTAGTATCTTGTTGCAGTGTTTTTTTGTTTAGTAGTTGGTTTAGGATGCTGGTTGATGGATAGCATGGAATGTTCAAGATTGTTCTGGTAATCTGCCCATTTTGGTGATACGTACTTTCTTATAAATATAATATAATATATATAGGCCTCCATGCATTTTATCAAAAATAATAATTAATGATGAGTTTTTGGGAACATAAACCTATTTTTATCCCTAAACCTTAGTTGTTTAACAATGATAAAATTAAAATAAAAACTAAATGAAAGAAATAAAATTAAAAAATAAACATAAAGAATAAAAATTAAAAACCAAAAATCTTGGGTCATGGCATTTTTCCAATGACCCAACCAAGATGGAGGGGAGCATTAAAGAGGAAAGAGTTTGATTATGAAAAGGATGGCTACGTAGTAAATGAAGAATGACTTCCTTCCCCTTGTGTCACTCAATTTTGTGGATTACATGGGAAAAATAGGTGTTTGGATCTTTAAACCCTACAACCTCCTCAAATTTGGATCATTGGGCTAAATTGTGTAAAAGGTAAATAGAGGGAAGAAGGTGAAATCAATCTAGAATCAGGAGTTTTGATGCATTAAAGGTAATTCTATAGGCTATATGTGGTGATTGGAGAGTCATAAAAAAAAGTGCTACACCCCCAAAATTACAATCACAAATTTCCATTTTATTTTCTGAATTTTTTATACACTAAAACTCATGTTTATTTTACCTTCCTAATTTCCTAAAACAATATTTGGTGAAGGATTTTTTTTCTTATTCCAAGAGAGAAAGATACATTGATCCTAAATTATCATGTTAAGTGGATATAGAATTTGTAGGAGATGAATAAACTATCAAATTGAAATTGTGCATCCCACTTGAATATTGGTTATTTCACACCAACATTTTTTATGAGTCTATCCTACAAAAATAAAACTCAAAACATGATGAGAGTACGAATTCCAGAATGGGATAGAAAATTTTAAATAGCATAAACAAATCTAAATTATACCCAACCAATATATTGAGAAAAAAGGATCAAAATAAATAATGGCAATCCACCATAAAATCATAAGGAGAAATAAGGCCCCAAAGAAGGATACGAAGTAAAATTGTTAGTTTTAGGATCAGATTTAAGCAAATAGAAAATGCAACACATAAGACAAATGAACACAACACTTTTACCCTGGGAAAACCCTCCTTCTTGAGGGAGAAAAACCCAGCCACAAATATATCACTTATATATTGAATAATGAATAGCAATTCACTTTACAATGAAGCCAATCACAAGGACGACTTAATAGCATCACACTTGATGCAATATCAAAGGAAGGAGATCAAACTCCTTGAATAATAACGATCTGCTTTATTAAACTCCTATTGAGGATAAACTTGCATTTCACTTGGTAATGATTTGATAATTAAAAAGGAGAGCAGCACCTTCCATTTATACATGATGAATTTGCACCTCTTCAAGCAATATGACTCTTCATAGCAAGTCAGCCTCATCATGAAAACATGTCACGTCTCAGACTTTGATGTTGTTTTTCCCATGGCTTTGTGTGGATTTATTTTATGAAAGATGGTGTGTGCTAGAATAATATGATATATTACAATGCTTTGGTGTGTGGAAATGTGAAAAGTATTTACTTTTGAAATTATGAATGCATTTTAATTTGAAAATATGCAAGATAGAACAAAATAGAAGTATTGATTTAATTATTGCTTTGATTTATATCTCTATATCGGTTACTAATATAATTTTGTTGTTGTGTGCGTGAGTGCACTTGAGTTGTAGGTGGTCGAAGACCAAGAGTGTGATTGAGGAAAGAAGGCTAGCTTCCCGACAGGGTAAAAGAGGAAGAACTCTTGGTCACAAACACAACACCTAGAATCATACAGTTGCATTTAGGCAATGTCTATTCTAAACGGATTGCTTTGAATTATTTGCAAAATAAATAATAAATGGATAAAATAAATAAATAATAAAATAATAACATAAATGTAATTTAATTATTAATTGTAGCTTTAAAGGATTTATGGTTTTAATTCTATTTTAATTGTGATATTTAAATAATGAATTAATTGCAAGTTAGATGGAATACTTGTTTAAGGAGTGAGTATTTTTAAATTACCTTCTAAATCTTTTGTGCAATAAATTGTAAATGATTTCCTATATTTTTCCTATTTATAAATTTGAAATTTAAAATGCATATATATTCTTAATTATATTTATTTTAAATTACAAGATTAGAGTTAAATGAGAGAAAGGAAATTAATATTAAATAGGAAAGGCATTCCCGGAAAGGCAATGGGTTCTTGAAATGGCTTCTTGAAAACACTTTCCTCTGCAAGTTTTTTTTGGTTATTATAATGGCTGCCAAGAAGATGTTTCATCTATTAATTTAGAAGGATTGGAAGGAATCTTTGGAGAATTAAGAAGGAAATTAAGCAATCAAGAAGGCAGGGAAGGAGGAGAACTTTTCTAGAAAACCCAGCTCAGGAGGAGATAGAAAGGAATTCTGAGCATTTTTAGCTAGAGATTTTTAACCAGGTTTTTCATTCTCTCTTTCTCTTGTTGAGTTACAGAAAACAGCTTAAGAAAAAGATTGCAAGAATTAGTGGAATTGTTTGCAAACAATATTTTAATATTTGGGAGAACTTCTTCTGTCTACTCTGCTAAATTCAGTCCAATTTGTCCATGTAAATCTGGAGTTTTCCCTCTTTGCATTCTATATATTGGGATCCTGCTCTTTATTGTTGAAATAACTGGAAATAGAAAAATGTATTCAAGTGCACGTTTTTGTTTTGTGCACACATATAAGTTTATTTTTGTATATATATATATATAAACTTTGAAAGTTTTATTTTCATTTATTAGAGAGGAATTCAAAATACCCGAATGAATTCTTGCCGTATTCATAAGTTTTCACAGAAGATATTTTTTGTGTAATTATTTTGTTTTAATGTATGGGAAGAGATTTAATCCCCAGCCCCATCCCAAGGGAAGGGACGGCGCTATGGGGAGGCTCGCACCCTCCACAGGCCGTGACCTGTGGAGAGGGCATGGCCTCCTCACAGCTCGCGCCCTCCCCTTTGGGAGAGGCGTGGCCTCCAAACACTATTGTGATCTTCGTTTTATGTTTCAAGCTTTGGTTTCATATTTCAATAGCGTACTGTGTGTTTTGTGCGGCAGATTTACATGGAATGATAAACATATATATACAAATTATATATATATACACACACACAGAGCTGTGTAAATATATATATATATATATATATGTGAACTTACACAGATATAACCATCTACGAAATATGATATATTTCAGACAAATATATATATAAACATCTCAGTATCCCTGAAGCTGGAAATATGAAAATGTAGTTCTTGGAATCATGCAAAATTGGTGATTTTCTTTTGGTCACATATTCTTATGTTTGCATACAGATGTAGATTTCTGAATATTAGCATACAATAGAAAACATAGATACAAATGTGCAAACCTCTATTTTTCTGAAAGAATTATCCTGTTTCTGTATATTATTTTAACCATAAACTTGTAGCAAATTGGGAATTTTACTTTCAAATCAGCTTGAATCTTGAAGATATAGAAATATACATAAATCTGAGAACACTATTTTTATTAAGAAAATTATTACTTCTGCTTGTGGTAATACACTGAAAGTACCATGATGTACATACAATTCTTTACATTTAAAAACCAAAATTGAGCAAAGAACACTCAAGAGGGTAGCATGAACTGAAAACAAATCTTTTATCAAATAGAAGGAAACTTGCTGACATTGTGATTTTGCTGAGTAAAAGAACAGATTTTATTTTAAATTCTGAAACTTTAAATCTACTTATTTGATTCAAACAATTAGAGATTGAATTCAAGAGATGCTTGAAACTCGCTTTTACACTTCAAAGATAGATGATTTTCACTGCAAATGTGAAAGGGAATTAGTTTTTTAATCATTTTATGAATATGGAATATGGAAGAATTCTTTTTAGAATAAATGAAATGCATGAAGCATATAAGAAAAATGCATAATTTTCTATTTTTGCACCTTAAATTGTATTTTGGTAGCTTCCAGGACAGGATGCCGAAGGTGGATCCATAGAGACGGTAGTTTTACCTTTTCTGAAACTACCACTTGTTTTTATTTATGCTTGGCCAAGCACTTATACCATTGAAATAGATGGATTTGTTTTAAAAGCCTAGAAATATATGTATTTTAGTCTCTGCCACCTCCTGTTGCAAGAAATATGTTTTCTCATGTTAGAATGCATATAGGCACCAGGCATGCATCAAGAGTTCCCTCCTGTTTTACTGTGTCAGGTTGCTAGGCTCCTTATGTAGGGTCGGGGATTTCTTCGAGTTAGGAAGGAACTAGGGGAAGTCATGTACTTCGTGGTTGGGCGGAAAAGGCGCCTTAATCACACTCTTCGCCCCAGCTCGCAAGAAGACCAATGGTGTCATGGTGGTTGGAGGATCATATTTTTTATTTTACTATTGATGTACTTGTGTATCCTACTGGAATGGCTTGTAAAGCCCATTATAAAATGTAATTGTATTTGACACTTGTTACTGCAACATTGAAATAGATGTGCTATTAAGATTTTGATGTAACATTGATACAAATGTATTTATTGAAGTTTTTTGATGTAATTATTCACTTGAATGTGAATAATTATTTATTGGTTTATTGATCTCTTTTGAGCATGGATGAATACATATATGAACATGCACTGATATACTTTGGCCATGTGTTTGATCATGATGAAATACAATGTTGTTATTTAATTACATGAAATGAAATTTTATTAACTCTTTTGCATAGAGTTTACTTTGGCAACTATTATTAATGGCATTATTTACTTGTAAACTTTTTAAAGCGAAATGAACTTTTTAAAATGCTTTTGCTCATCTCGCAAGCGTTACAAAACAATACGAATCTTTGTTCAAGGTATAGTCGGCCATTACAAGAATATAAATTAAATTACAATTGAATGGAAGTGACTTTTCATAACTCGGATCCAATAAATTAAAGTCATTTAGGCTAATTTTAATTTATTTCTTTGATAGGTCATGGCTGGAAGTAGAGGCCCAATGTTGCAAACATCAACAAAAATAACATAGTGTTTCAAGAACCCTAGTCATTATAAAACTAATAACGTGTGAACAATCAATTTTTCCACTATTAAAATTGACTTGATAGATTTTTATACACTATTAGAACAACAAGAACTCTCCTATGGTATCATGCAACATCAATACCGTAGGTATCTTTGGAAAATATTCTAGTATATATTTCTTTAAAAATAGTCCTTAAATCTACTTTAAAATCATTTTAAAATTATCTTTTGTGCTCAAAAGAGTCTTAATTTGGACTAAACTACATTCTGCTAACTTGTTAAGTTGAATATATAAACCTAAAAGCTACAATGTAGACCACCATATAGGTGTTTATTGGTTGGTTGTTTAGTTGGATTGTGAAATTGTGAGGGTCACTATCTTGCCTATTTATTTCCCCCAAATGCTCTCTTTCAATGTCTAAAAATGTTTCCTCTTTTTCTCTTATGGACTACAACCTCTACTTTACTACTTTGAAGAAATGTAATACCACTAAAAGAGGTAATTAAAAAATCTTCTCTAGAGGTCACCCACTTTTTATACTCAATGATAAATAGAAGAAACTATGTCTTATGGATGATTAATTTATTGAGGTGCATGTTTAAGGAAATGACTGCAAAGGAATCATGATGATATTGGATATAGATTTGATCTATAATTAGTAGACCATCCCTTATAAAGTCAATAATTTTCTTCAGACTGTGTTTTTTCAAATGCCTACAAAGGGGGTGTTATTATTATGGGCATAGATTTATAAAATGTTGATATGGGCTTGGATTCTCTTATTTAATTAGAAAACTTGGTTTGAGATGGTTTGAATGTGTAGATTGAGTCAAATGGATTAGGTATTCACTTCTACTATGGCTCACCTATAGCATTCCTACTAATATACTTGTATTAGAAAGTATATCATACCCTTAGTCCTTGATATTATGTCACTATCATCATCTCTTACCATCTAATATATACCTTATAAAAAACTAGGTCATTTCAAAGATAAGGGTTGGATAATTCTAATTCATGCTAGTGTGTGTCTAGAACACTTTACAATACCTTATATTTAGCTACCTTAATCAACTCACTTTATATCTTAGAATTCTTACTAGGATGAGCTAATTGTAGCTATAATTTTTAATAGGTTATTGGCTAGAGATCACCCAAGTGTGAACCTCCAAGATACTATAGCAACTACAAGTAGTTGTTGGACTATGCCAATGATCAATTCCTAGGGATATTGTTGGAATGTGTCTAGCATATCCCCTCAAGATTTGTGACATGGTTTAATAGCCTTATGCTAGTCCTTATCTAGGATGGTAGTGGTTTCCTGAATATGTGGGAAAACGACCAACTCAACTTCCAATAAGTGGTATTAGAGCAAGGTCGCGAGTTCAAATTCCCTTAGGTAATGCTAAGGGGGAGCTTGTTGGAATGTTTCCAGTGTCTCCCCTCTATATTTGTGACATGGTTTAATAGCCTCTCATTGTTCCTTACCTAGGATGGTAGCGGTTTCTTGAATAGGTGTGCCTTTTGGGAAAAATGACCAGCTCAACTTCCAATAGATACAACTATGCATTAGGGACTAGCTATAATTCACATGTATCATAGAGGTGAGGATTTATAAGAGGCGCCCTAGTTATGATATTGGATCAATAGAGCTAGTAGTTACCATGTAGGTAACAAAAATCAAATTTTTTTATATCATGAGGGTTAGAATGAAGTCACCAATAGCACCAAGGTGATTGATGCAAAGTGCTACCCATATTGTGAAGGGGGTAGCTAAAAATATCACTAAGGTCACAATGTGATATGTTTAAATCTATTTCTTTTTGGGTGGATAAAATTTCCATCAATAGCCTAGAGGCAATTGAACTTGGAATCCACCAACTCGGATAGGTTCACTACTCGTGGAAAACACTCTTATGCCTACATGACCATTTGAGATTGAGGATGGAACCCTAATGTTGAATGGGATATAATGAATCCTCTTCCCAAATTTTTTATGGTTTACTTGAATTTGTTTGGTTACGGATGGAACCTCAATGGAGTATGTAATACACTAATTTATCTTCCTAGTTAAGCCTTGGTAAAATCCAATCTTCACCTAAGTACATGACATTCAATCCTTCACAATATTTTTCTCCAAGATAGCTTGTTAGGCCCATTTGGTTGGGGTGGATGAGGAAATGGTTCACTTGGTTAGGTTTTTTGTGCCCATGAGGACCTTAAAAGAATACCCATGAAACGAAGATGCTACTCATGACTAGCCAATTTCTTATTCACCTTCAAGTACCTAAAGTTATGATTGTTGCACTTTGATTATTATGTTACATGGTAGTATATGTCGCGTCTAAGACTATGATGCGGCTTGCTTTTGCTTTATGTGGATTTGATATATGACTAAATGTGTGTGGTAGAATAAATAATAAATGATATGGTGTTTTGAGAGATGAAATAAGAAAATGTTTGTTTTAATTTTGAAAAAGTTAAAATGTACTGAATATGGTTGTATTTTGAAAGTGATGCAAACTAGAAAAGTGTTATTTAGATTAATGAATAATATTGTTTTGATTTATATTTTACTTGGACACTAATCTATTAATGGGTGCCTGAGGTTATTTGAGCTGCCGGTTGTCGAAGACCAAGGGTGGGTCTAAGGTAGAAGAGGTTAGCTTTTTGGTAGGGTAAAGGAGGAGCGGACCTCTCGCACACACACGAGCACTTAGTATCATGTAGATGCATTTAGTATTTAATTCAGTTAAATGTTTGTATTGTTCGTACTTCAAAAGGTTTAATTAAATTAACTAGTAGTAAAATAGAAGTGCAAGGAAATAAAAGAATTAATTATATTTTAATTAAAGATTTCATTTTGCAATTAAATGATAATGCTTTGTTATATAGAATAATTATTTTATTTGCAATTGAATGATATTTCTTTATTATTTATTTGGAATAAATATTTAATTTGCAATTAAAAAGTATCTCTTTAATATTTACTGAGGATAAATATTATGCATGAAAATAAATCTTATTTTAATTTCAAAATTGTTTTATTGGAAATTGGAGGAGAAATCTTTAAAAATGGGAAAACAATAATGAAAACACACAATAGTTTCCATAATCTTTCTTTATTTTCTCTACAAAAATATAAGTAAAAAGGGGCTCCAGGAAGTAGGTTTTGGAAGCACAAAAAAACAAGAAGGGTGGAAGAAAAGAGGAAAAATAATAAGAAGAGGGAAATCAACTGAAAGCAAATTCCAGGTTCTTGAATTCTTTTTCAAAGCTTTTCAATTTCAAATGTGTAAATAAACGACTGTCTGTGGAAAGATTTACTTCTCTTTTGAAACCCTTTTTAATTGTGAATTCTAGATTGTGTGTTAGTGTTTTTAAATGATTTATTCACTGTATGAGGTTTAGCACCATGGCTACACAAATCTATATTTTCTTATCCTCCTATGACATATACATATATGTATATATCCAAATATATATATATATATATACATACATACATACATACATATATATATATACATATAGGTGTGTATATCAAGTATTATTTTCTTGTTGCAAAGTGAATCTTTTACTGAAATACAATGTTTTTTAAATGAATTGATGAATTGTTGTTCTACCATTTTGCAAATGAAATTACCTTGTATGTATATATATTAAATGCTACAATATTATATATATATATATATATAAATATTGTAGCGTTTAATATATATATATAATAAATTTTTCTTATATAAATTTTTGAATGATTAAATGTTAGTTCATATTAAATTGAAATCGAACTAGAGAAATGCGTGTACATCCTATGGGAAAATTTCCTTTGAAATTTTGGAGAGGGCTTTTAAGCCTCCCCAGCCGCACTTCCCATTAGGGAAGGTTGTGTTGTGGAGATATCGCCCTCCACAGCCACGACCTGTGGAGAGGGTGATGCCTTCCAAAGGAAGCGACCCCTATGGGGAAGGTCGTCAGCCTATTCCCCAAGCCAAGTCTCTAAACTAAAATTTGTTGTCTTTCTTCCCTTCCGGCACTAAACAATGTGGTTGCGATTCTGTGGATTGGAAATCCAAAGTATAACTCTCTCTATATATATACATAATTATTATGAGTATTTGTTTGTAAATTATGATTGCAAAAATTAAAAGGATATATACATGGTTGTAGAGGTATATATTATTTCGTCTATAAATGTAATTTTCTGAAAGTGTATATATATAAACATAATTAATGTATCATTTTAATAAAATGTAATAGATAGTTTGTCTGTAGTGGTATCTGAAATGAAATTACTTCAGCTGAGAAAGTGTTTCTCTGTATATCTATATATATATATATAAATTCTAACATTCCTATGGATATTGGTAAATATCCATTGGAATGTTAGAAGATTGATTAAATCGAGTCAAATGTGAAAATGTAAAAACCAAATGTGGAATTTACTTCTGGTGAATTATTCTCTTATGCAATCAAATAGTGAACTTTGGAAATGTAACATGTTTTCCGAAAGAATGCTTGAATTAGTGAATGTTTGAATTGTATGCAACTTGTGTGAAACTATGCATTATTTACTCTTTTTATGAGAAAATTCCAAGACAGGATGTTGAATTTGGGCTCCCAAAGACGGTAGTTAACCTTTTCTTAAACTACCATTTAGATTTGAATGCTTGGCCAAGCTAATGTACTAGTGAAATAGATGGATAAAAAGCCTAAAATTTTATATTATATATGTCTCTTCCAAATTCTACATGCAAGAAATATGTTGTTCTAGTATAGGAATGCATATAGGCATGATACATGCATCGAGAGTTCCCTCCTTCTTTACTGTTCTAGGTTGCTAGGCTCCTCGTGCAAGGTCAATGATTTCTTCAAGTTAGGAATAAACCTAGGGAAGTCGTGTACTTCGTGGTTGGGTAGAAAAGGCACCTTAACCTCACTCTTGGCCTCAACTTGCAAAAGACCGGTGGTGTCATGGCAGTTGAGGACTAGAGATTCTTTATGCTATGGATGTAATTTTTGTATTACTTTGTATGGCTTGCATAGCCAATTTGTAAAATGTAACTTTACTTCATGGATGTAATTATTGATGAGGATTTCTTTATGTAACATTGAAACAGATGTTTTGTAACACATTCTTGGTGTATGTAAATGTAATTCATTATTGAACTTGCTTTAGAGCATTTATGGATATTTAATGTTTAACATGTATCACTTTTTCCTTACTTGGATTGTGCAATGTTCTTGGAAATAATTTGTTTGAAATGTGAGTTTTCGAGCTTTAAATTATAAGGGAATAGTATGAATATTCATACTATTGATTCAAATTGGTTTTTGCATTTACATATTAGCTTTATCTTTTTTATTCAAAAAAATTGCTCTTATGACTAGATTTTTACAACTACCATATTGAAGATCATTCTAAACTTGATATTTAATTAAACTATTCTAAGAGGTGGTAATTGTTTTTTTTATATGAGGCACTCCAATATGATGAAATGCTCAAGGTTTGTGTTATAGACCTCAACCATTAACAAGGATAAACCCTAATCTAGTCAAGGGTGCAATAACATGACACTATTTTCTTCATGGTCCGTTATTTTGTGTCTAAGTGAATGGGATAGCAAGCCCTACCTAGTCAGAGATTTTTATAAATTTAAGTTATATATTATGTTTGCACTATGACCAATTAGCATGATTAAGTGTGATGGTCAAATGTTGAAAATAACCAATATAATACAATTTGATTATGATATTTAGAACCATTGGACCATATTGTAATATAGAATCATCCTATTTTATTCCAAAACTTAGTTAATGGTCATATATTTAAATGTATTTTTATTATATGGTTAAGTTATGGAATGCATGATATAATAGTGCATGTGAATGTAATGTGCAAATGAATGTGTATACCAAGATGAAATTTTATTAGATTTTAAACAACATAGTTGTATAGATAATCGCTCCTTAAAAATGTTTCAAGCATATGCTACTCTAGTATTAATAATTTACATTATGCAATTGAAGTTTCATACTAGAAAATATGTAATGATTAACCAAGGGCATGCTACTACTATTAGATGGCTATTTTTTTCAAGTTAGTCATAACCAATCTAGAAAATTATGGTAGAAATATTGTTTGAGTTCTATAAATATAGACTATAATGTACAAGATATATTAAATATTATTTTTATTTATTATTATGAATACTTAGAACCATTTTTTCTAGTTGAGGTTGAATTTTTGTTTGATATGAGTTTTTATACTCTCATTTGAGTTGTTATGGGTTACTAGTATGTTTAGTCTCAAGGCCTTATCAAGGAAGTGTTGTAATTCTAAATTGTGAGCTTAGTTAGGTTCCCTTATATATTAGTAAACATTATTATTTGAATAATGAATTTATTAAACTAGTTTGTAGGGAATCCCTTATTGATCTTAGAATATAAATATGTCTATATATGATTCATGGCCTTTTTCATTAATATGTACTTGTAAATTTTTGCAAGTGCAAATTCAAGAGGTTCCTAATTGAGGTTTTAGTATATGTGGTGTGAAGCCTAGTGTTTATCCTATTCTAAAGGTGCAAAATAACTATTATGCAATAAAGAAAAACACAAGGGACACCTCAAAGATTAGCCTAAGGAATGATAACACAAAGAAAGAAGATGAAAATAAAGATTATAAATGATTATACCTTTATGTTGTTGAATCCCTTGGTTGGCCCTTGATATTTGAATGCTTGTGCGCTCCTTTGATGACTATGAAGATGCCTAGATGCAAGATGAACTATGTGATATAATGCTAATGCTTATGGCTAAGTGGCTTGGATAGATGAGTGAAAATGCTTGCAAGTTGAGTGATCAATTTGGTAGCATAAGGGTGAAAAATGGCTAAGTGTTCTTAAATGAATTAAAAGAGAGGGTGTTTATAGGAAAATTTCAATTCTCTATAGAATTCAATGGTTGAGATTAAGCCACCAAGGCCAATATGAAGGGCTATGGTGAGTTGAGGACTCACAAGTCCTCACATCTTGACATGTGGAATGTGAAGTGGCCAAGAATGTGATGAGGTGTAAGTGAGGTGGAAGAAGGACATGCACCTTGGAAGTACATTGGGAGATGAGAAGAATATTGGGTGAATAAGTGTGAATTAAAAATTCACATGCTTGGAAGAATCCCATGGACAAGACAAGGTTCCAAAAATGGAATCACTTGTCCACATGTGACTTGATGTGACAAGTCAAAGATTCTAGAAGATGCATAGGAAAAGGGGATTCTAGGAGGAATAAATGTAAATTAAAAATTCACATGGGGAAGAGAGAAGTATTGGATGAATAAAAAGGAATTAAAAATTCCTTGGGGGATGGGGAGAGTTGACCAAGATACTGATTAGGCTTAACTAATTAGTGATTAGAAGATAATTAGGGGTTAATGAAGATTAGAAGCCAACTTGCAAAAGTTGGAGGATGTGACATGTCCTAATCAAAGATTAGGAATGTGCACATCCCTAATGATGAGATTAGGAGGTTGATTAAGATTAAGAAAAGGATGTGACTTGTGAGGAATTAAATAAATGTCATATTTATTTAATTCATTTGATGAAAAGGAGGATTAAAGAGATAATGTAACGCCCGACGTGCAAACCCTAGAGAACACACACAATGCGAATAATTTTTTTTTTAAAACAATTACATTAAACATGCAATACATTAAACCATCACCATATAGCATATTTCATAGCATTAACACAACTAGTTCTCTGGGGCACGCGAGGTTACATCGCAACAACTAAATAGAAATAAAAATAAAGATTACAACAATATCATTTATAATGATAACCAAGGATAAGGATACAACCAATAACCATGATGCGAGAATAATAAACATCGCATAATTACATCCTTGACAAATCTCTTAATAGAGTTACAAATGATCCTAACTATTACATCACTGTTTTAATATTACATTATAATTTTGATATAAGAATTACAATAAATTCCCAAATATGTGGGATAATACAATTACAATGAAATCTGAAATACAAGGTGAATACTGATACTACTCCAACTGTGGGAATGCTGAGAAGCCAAGATGCTGATGGGGAACCCAACGGGTGCGGAGCACGTTCCACCCAACCATGTGAATTACAAGTAACTCACCCCCCGTGCTCAGAGGTGACAAGGAAGTGAACCCGACCATGAATGCCAAACCGACTCAACAACAACACGACACAAAACAAGTACAACTCAAAGCATGCAATGAACAACCCTCAACGTTCACAAATCACATAACAAGTTAAAACTAAGAAACCCATCACAATAACATGAAGTACCACCGATTAGCAATCATGAAACAAATTCACAAGAATCAAAGGCATCATAAAGATACAATATCCAGAAGAACTGCAACAACATCCAAAATACATTTCCAAATAAATCTGAAACAATAAAAAGTACAAGATTCCATATAAATCTAAACAACCATTCAGTACGCAAATCCAGAGGCAACCAGAACGAAGGCAAACAGGTGTCAAGTGGAGAGGGCCATCACATAGCTCTCATGGGATCCCCTGGCACTTCCTCCAATTGAGGCGCCAGCACCCATCTATGGATTCCCTAGCCCTCGAAAACAACATAAAGATACAATATCCAGCGTCATCTACATAACAGAACACAAGCAACGAGAACAAGGGTGTCTAGTGGAGAGTGTCATCGCATAGCTCTCATGGGATCCCCTGGCACTTCCTCCAACTGAGGCACCGACACCCATCTATGGATCTCCTGGCCCTTCCTCCTAACTGAGGCACCGGCACCATAGGGTAGCTAATGCGGAGCCGATAATCTCTCATGAAGACAAGACTACGACTTTTCCGACCACGGCCTACTCAGTCTATCACTAGTCTATGGTAGCCCTAATGCATAGACGAGGAATCCAGTTTTAATTATCTTGTGTGTTTTACTACCCATCCCCCTAAATTCTTTTTTTAGGTTATCACTTGTTTAACTACTCTTACGTGGGTTCCCCTGAGCACTTCCTCTTACCTAAGGCGCCGGCGCCCACGAAGAGCCACTCTCCCTATGACCCCTAACATAAATCAAAACTAGGTAAGGGTTGAACTAAAACATAATACCACAATAAGAACACGTGAGGCATTAACCCTTTCACAATAACTCATGACCAAAAGTCTTAACAACTGTTCAACCCTTCCTAACATAAACCATTAAGTATCAATTTCCAAAAGTATAATCAAGATGAAGAGAACATTACAATTAAGCAAGCCTCTAGAACAAGGGTTTTTCGATAAATAACAACTAAATACCCGATTGCACAAGGTTCCCACATCGCTACCAGAATAAAGGAAAACCATAATCAAGACACACAAGATAAACCGACAATCTAAAGGGTTTCACAAATTAACAACAACATAATCCACATTTCATCAAAACAACAATCCATTTTCATCTATTACTTGCATTCAGTCTTCACGATAAAATTTACCATAAATATTTTATAATAAAATAATTCTACCCTATTATTCAATTTTATCAAAATTCCACAAAGCAATTAACAATACAATAATATCCTTACCCACGCACAAGTATCTCGGTACAAATCTAAATAATACAACTTGTCTATTCCTCACACAAATAAATCACAAATAACCATAGTCCAATCTCTCTATAAAATTTTGCCTTTTTACAAAATAATACACCGTTGTAATTTTCACAACTCCAAATTAAAGAACAGATTTAATTGAATTTTATAAATTTCATTTTTATCTCAATATATATATATATATATATATAAAACTATACATCTAGAACATATATAATTAAACATTATACACAATTCGTGATCTCAAGACAACATATCAAGTTTATTCAAAACAGATGAAAGAAGCACAATTATTTTCTCATAACTATATAATTTTGGTTGCCTTTAAAACAGTCTAAGGTTCAACATAAAATAATTTATTCCATAAAACAAAAGTATTATATACATATATATACATATATATAAAATAATTCTAAACTTGCAAACTATCTAGATTTATAAATACAATTTATTACATATATATAATATATATATCTTTAGATATATATTATATACACATAAAATATATATCTATTAATATTTCTCTTCCTTATAATTTTCAAATTTTACAAATAAACAGAAAAATGAATGTAATTATACTCAGTTTGTGAGTATACATTAATTATATATATATATAACATTTAACAAATATCTACAAAAATATATTATTGAATTTATATAAGAACAAATATCTAAAAATCTATTAATAAATATGTACATGTTAAAAAAAATAACAGTCACATTTTAATGAATAAAAAAAATTTAAAACCAAAAGAAGTCCCAAAGACTGCTGGCGCCAGTGGTAGTCCGTAGGACTAGCACCAGCAGTCCACGGACTGTTTCGGCCGTCCGGGCCTGGCACAGGGGCAGGGGAGGTACGGCCCGCGCCGTCCCTCTCCTCTCCCATACAAACAAATATCTATATTTTTGTTTTATAAAATTTCATTTATAAATTTTATTTTATTTTTAATTTATTTTTGTAAAATAAAAATCCGTCCTATCAGGTACGGGCGCCGACAGTAGTTCGGCTATGAAATTTTTTTATTTTTTTATTTTTTTTTATTATTTTAACACATATTTTATTTTATATGTAAGATTAAGAATATATATATATAATATATATGTAGAATATATTTTTATACATATATATATTATATATATATATATATTTAAACACAGAATCACAGTTTTCTGTTTAAACCCAGAAAATACACATTGAAGATAAATAATATACATTTGATTACAGAACATTTCAAATCCAATACAATAAAAATGATTGACCTTTTCACCACAAAGTACTTAAGAGAAATAGGGCATATTCAAATGGAATTTGACAGACATTCCTTCTGTTTGTTTGCACTAGAAACGATTTTAGATTTCAAAAGAAGTTTCATGTAAGAAAACCTAATTATTTATCTATTTTCTTTTCACAACTAAATTATTTAATTCTAATTCTCTGAAAACATTTCTTTTACATACAAAAATTGATTTAAATCACATTCTTATTCTTTACAGATTCAGCACGATCAAGAGGAGAGAGGGTGGAACCTGTAGTCGTACGCTCTCGAGAACCTGATGAAGCTGACTTGATCCCGATGGTTTTCTACGAAGTGCTTCTCGTTCCCGCTTCAAAATCCCCTCTCCAAGCTTTCGTGTTCGAACTCAAATCCGACCCTTTGTTCAGAAGACTCCAGAATAATACCAACAACAGATTGCAAACCCTTTTCTAAAACTCTTTCAAAATATAGCAAGCAAAAGATTGAAATATCTTTCCTGAAAACTCCAGAAAACTCAATAGTACAGAACCATTAACTTGCACCACTCCTCTCTCCGAAAAAAATCCCCTTCTGTGTAAACTTCCCCGAAATATATAATTAAAATAAAAGATATTGTAAATTTCTTCCAAAAACTCTAAAAATCAAAAATAAAAGAAAACAATTCTTTAAAAGCCAGCTTTTTACCCAGATCTCTATTCTTATTTGCTCTCACAATCTTTTCATTCTTTTATTTGTTTTATTGTTTTAATTTCTATTTTTGCAGCTTTTCTTGCACATCACATTACTTATTTAATTTAAATAAATTATTCTAATAATTATCCTCCACCAGATAATTGATTAAAATAATTAAGACACATTTAATATTTAATTATCATTTAATTGAAAAATATGACTTTCAAAAATAATTAAATCATTTAAATATTTAAATAGCATTTAAATATAACATTAAAAATAAACAATTACTTCCATTATTTAAATCGAACACACCACAACATACAAGGTACCAACATTAATCAAAATACGACAAAATACAAAACACAAACCACAAATGACGATAGTTACAAAAAAATAAACAATACCAAACAAACGAGATGGTCTGACATCATGGGACGAGATGAATTCATCGTCACCTCTGTTTCAACATTTAACTGTTGGGCTATTGGTGCTCGCCCTGTCCTGCCGAAGCAGGTGGAATCGAGACTTATACCTACAAATCCTGCATACAAACAAAGTTGTGTACATGTGCATACATATATATATATAAAATCAAAGCATTAAATCAAAGTACTGCATTGTGAGAAGGAATCACAACATAACAGGGCACTCGCGAACGAGTGATGCCATATTGTCCTTCATCACACCTATTCTAACAATTATAATATAACCAATAAATCAACATTTCTAACTAACAATCATCTCATAACATATCTAATTAAATCACTGCATCATAATATAATTCTGAAAATCAACTAACATTACCAACCACAATGTCATATGAACTGATCATGTCTACTAATGGAATAACAGCATCATCAAAAGTCTAACTAACCAAATCACACAATAACAGTACCATCATAGTCATAAGTAGCAAACGAACGCATAGAAAAATAATCAATCCAAACAGTAAGAGGAGGGGTATTACATCCTCCCCCTCATAAAATCGGCTTACTCCTAGAAGTCGGTAAACAAAAGAAAATAAGATTCCCTAATACGGAAGGCATCCACACACACCAAGATGGTGAACTAATCACCAATAGAAAGTAGCATCAAGCTCACACATAAGAGTAACAAATAATAATAAAAGTATTAGTAATATGGGGGTATTACATCCTCCCCCCCAAGGATATGGCTTACTCCAGGAAGCCATTAAATAAATAAGAGTAAGCACACAAAAACCATGCAGAGACCACTCCACAAACCACACACATAACTCACATTACTGGAAACCACATCACACAATGACACAAGGGTTCATAGCGCATCCTTGATAGGAAGGATATCGGTGCATTGCACACTACACCGAGGGTCCTATCCTTTCCCATCAGTTTCCTGCACAATTGCCCTAAGACCGGCTAACGGAAGAAACTCAGGTTCACAACAATGACAACAGTAAAGTGAAACACTAGACTCAAGGGACTAAACGCAAGGTTACATAGTGAGCACACATAGTGTCCAGTGTAAAAACCTATGCTCTGATACCAAGTTGTAACGCCCGACGTGCAAACCCTAGAGAACACACACAATGTGAATATTTTTTTTTTTAAAACAATTACATTAAACATGCAATACATTAAACCATAACCATATAGCATATTTCATAGCATTAACACAACTAGTTCTCTGGGGCACGCGAGGTTACATCGCAACAACTAAACAGAAATAAAAATAAAGATTACAACAACATCATTTATAATGATAACCAAGGATAAGGATACATCCAATAACCATGATGCGAGAATAATAAACATCGCATAATTACATCCTTGACAAATCTCTTAATAGAGTTACAAATGATCCTAACTATTACATCACTGTTTTAATATTACATTACAATTTTGATATAAGAATTACAATAAATTCCCAAACATGTGGGATAATACAATTACAATGAAATCTGAAATACAAGGTGAATACTGATACTACTCCAACTGTGGGAATGTTGAGAAGCCAAGATGCTGATGGGGAACCCAATGGGTGCGGAGCACGTTCCACCCAACCATGTGAATTACAAGTAACTCACCCCCCGTGCTCAGAGGTGACGAGGAAGTGAACCCAACCATGAATGCAAAACCGACTCAACAACAACATGACAAAAAACAAGTACAACTCAAAGCATGCAATGAACAATCCTCAACGTTCACAAATCACATAACAAGTTAAAACTAAGAAACCCATCACAATAACATGAAGTACCACCGATTAGCAATCATGAAACAAATTCACAAGAATCAAAGGCATCATAAAGATACAATATCCAAAAGAACCGCAACAACATCCAAAATACATTTCCAAATAAATCTGAAACAATAAAAAGTACAAGATTCCATATAAATCTAAACAACCATTCAGTACGCAAATCCAAAGGCAACCAGAACCAAGGCAAACAGGTGTCAAGTGGAGAGGGTCATCACATAGCTCTCATGGGATCCCTTGGCACTTCCTCCAATTGAGGTGCCAGCACCCATCTATGGATTCCCTAGCCCTCGAAAACAACATAAAGATACAATATCCAGCGGCATCTACATAACAGAACACAAGCAACGAGAACAAGGGTGTCTAGTGGAGAGTGTCATCGCATAGCTCTCATGGGATCCCCTGGCACTTCCTCCAACTGAGGCGCCGGCACCCATCTATGGATCTCCTGGCCCTTCCTCCTAACTGAGGTGCCAGCACCACAGGGTAGCTAATGCGGAGCCGATAATCTCTCATGAAGATGAGACTACGACTTTGCCGACCACGGCCTACTCAGTCTATCACTAGTCTACGGTAGCCCTAATGCATAGACGAGGAATCGAGTTTTAATTATCTTGTGTGTTTTACTACCCATCCCCCTAAATTCTATTTTTAGGTTATCACTTGTTTAACTACTCTTACGTGGGTTCCCCTGAGCACTTCCTCTTACCTGAGGCGTCGGCGCCCACGAAGAGCCACTCTCCCTATGACCCCTAACATAAATCAAAACTAGGCAAGGGTTGAACTAAAACATAATACCACAATAAGAACACGCGAGGCATTAACCCTCTCGCAATAACTCATGACCAAAAGTATTAACAACTGTTCAACCCTTCCTAACATAAACCATTAAGTATCGATTTCCAAAAGTATAATCAAGATGAAGAGAACATTAAAATTAAGCAAGCCTCTGGAACAAGGGTTTTTCGATAAATAACAACTAAATAGCCGATTGCACAAGGTTCCCACATCGCTACCAGAATAAAGGAAAACCATAATCAAGATGCACAAGATAAACCGACAATCTAAAGGGTTTCACAAATTAACAACATAATCCACATTTCATCAAAACAACAATCCATTTTCATCTATTACTTGCATTCAGTCTTCACGATAAAATTTACCATAAATATTTTATAATAAAATAATTCTACCCTATTATTCAATTTTATCAAAATTCCACAAAGCAATTAACAATACAATAATATCCTTACCCACGCACAAGTATCTCGGTACAAATCTAAATAATACAACTTGTCTATTCCTCACACAAATAAATCACAAATAACCATAGTCCAATCTCTCTATAAAATTTTGCCTTTTTAAAAAATAATACACCGTTGTAATTTTCACAACTCCAAATTAAAGAACAGATTTAATTGAATTTTATAAATTTCATTTTTATCTCAATATATATATATAAAACTATACATCTAGAACATATATAATTAAACATTATACACAATTCGTGATCTCAAGACAACATATCAAGTTTATTCAAAACAGATGAAAGAAGCACAATTGTTTTCTCATAACTATATAATTTTGGTTGCTTTTAAAACAGTCTAAAGTTCAACATAAAATAATTTATTCCATAAAACAAAAGTATTATATACATATACATACATATATATAAAATAATTCTAAACTTGCAAACTATCTAGATTTATAAATACAATTTATTACATATATATAATATATATATCTTTAGATATATATTATATACACATAAAATATATATCTATTAATATTTCTCTTCCTTATAATTTTCAAATTTTACAAATAAAAAAAAATGAATGTAGTTATACTCAGTTTGTGAGTATACATTAATTATATATATATAACATTTAACAAATATCTACAAAAATATATTATTGAATTTATATAAGAACAAATATCTAAAAATCTATTAATAAATATGTACATGTTAAAAAAAATAACAGTCACATTTTAATGAATAAAAAAAAATTTAAAACCAAAAGAAGTCCCAAAGACTGCTGGCGCCAGTCCTACGGACTGCGCGCGGCAGTCCGTATGACTGCTGCGCCAGCAGTCCACGGACGGTCATGGCCTGGCGCAGGGGCAGGGGAGGTATGGCCCGCGTCGTCCCTCTCCTCTCCCATACAAACAAATATCTATATTTTTGTTTTATAAAATTTCATTTATAAATTTTATTTTATTTTTAATTTATTTTTGTAAAATAAAAATCCGTCTTATCAGGTACGGGCGCCGACAGTAGTTCGGTTATGAAATTTTTTTATTTTTTTATTTTTTTTATTATATTAACACATATTTTATTTTATATGTAAGATTAAGAATATATATATAATATATATGTAGAATATATTTTTATACATATATATATTATATATATATATATATATTTAAACACAGAATCACAGTTTTCTGTTTAAACCCAGAAAATACACATTGAAGATAAATAATATACATTTGATTACAGAACATTTCAAATGCAATACAATAAAAATGATTGACCTTTTCACCACAAAGTACTTAAGAGAAATAGGGCATATTCAAATGGAATTTGACAGACATTCCTTTTGTTTGTTTGCACTAGAAATGATTTTAGATTTCAAAAGAATTTTCATGTAAGAAAACCTAATTATTTATCTATTTTCTTTTCACAACTAAATTATTTAATTCTAATTCTCTGAAAACATTTCTTTTACATACAAAAATTGATTTAAATCACATTCTTATTCTTTACAGATTCAGCACGATCAAGAGGAGAGAGGGTGGAACCTGTAGTCGTACGCTCTCGAGAACCTAATGAAGCTGACTTGATCCCGATGGTTTTCTATGAAGTGCTTCTCGTTCCTGCTTCAAAATCCCCTCTCCAAGCTTTCGTGTTCGAACTCGAATCCGACCCTTTGTTCAGAAGACTCCAGAATAATACCAACAACAGATTGCAAACCCTTTTCTAAAACTCTTTCAAAATATAGCAAGCAAAAGATTGAAATATCTTTCCTGAAAACTCCAGAAAACTCAATAGTACAGAACCATTAACTTGCACCACTCCTCTCTCCGAAAAAAATCCCCTTCTGTGTAAACTTCCCCGAAATATATAATTAAAATAAAAGATATTGTAAATTTCTTCCAAAAACTCTAAAAATCAAAAATAAAAGAAAACAATTCTTTAAAAGCCAGCTTTTTACCCAGATCTCTATTCTTATTTGCTCTCACAATCTTTTCATTCTTTTATTTGTTTTATTGTTTTAATTTCTATTTTTGCAGCTTTTCTTGCACATCACATTACTTATTTAATTTAAATAAATTATTCTAATAATTATCCTCCACCAGATAATTGATTAAAATAATTAAGACACATTTAATATTTAATTATCATTTAATTGAAAAATATGACTTTCAAAAATAATTAAATCATTTAAATATTTAAATAGAATTTAAATCTAACATTAAAAATAAACAATTACTTCCATTATTTAAATCGAACACACCACAACATACAAGGTACCAACATTAATCAAAATACGACAAAATACAAAACACAAACCACAAATGACGACAGTTACAAAAAAATAAACAATACCAAACAAACGAGATGGTCTGACATCATGGGACGAGATGACTTCATCGTCACCTCTGTTTCAACATTTAACCGTTGGGCTATTGGTGCTCGCCCTGTCCTGCCGAAGCAGGTGGAATCGAGACTTATACCTGCAAATCTTGCATACAAACAAAGTTGTGTACATGTGCATACATATATATATATATAATCAAAGCATTAAATCGAAGTACTGCATTGTGAGAAGGAATCGCAACATAACAGGGCACTCGCGAACGAGTGATGCCATATTGTCCTTCATCACACCTATTCTAACAATTATAATATAACCAATAAATCAACATTTCTAACTAACAATCATCTCATAACATAGCTAATTAAATCACTGCATCATAATATAATTTTGAAAATCAACTAACATTACCAACCACAATGTCATATGAACTGATCATGTCTACTAATAGAATAGCAGCATCATCAAAAGTCTAACTAACCAAATCACACAATAACAGTACCATCATAGTCATAAGTAGCAAACAAACGCATAGAAAAATAATCAATCCAAACAGTAAGAGGAGGGGTATTACAGATAAGGTATTTAATTATTAACTAAATACCTTAGGGATTTGGTAGAATTAAGGGTATTAATTAAATAATAGTAATATTACTTAATTAATGCAAATAAAAGTATGCTTAGAGGAAAGGGGATAAATTTGGATAAATTAAGTGTCTACATTTTTCCCCTCTTTGAGATGGTGTTATGAAGTAGCATCATTTCAAAGAATATTAAAACATAGAACCCAAAAGAAGATGGTTAGATTGGGAAAGATGCCCCAATCATCAAAGGAGTGACTGGGAAGAAAGATGATGGGAGTGAAGATGAAGGTTAGGGATGGAGGATGCCCCCTCAAGAGGACATATGGGTTCAAGAGAACATGGGTGTGCTCTTAAAATGGATGAGGTGATGCAAGAGGTATATGAGAAAGAGGATGCAAAGTCTACAAGCCGAAAGTGGGTTGATGATGGATGGAGTGTTGTCGATAAGGGAACGAAGGGAAGGATACATTCCAATGATGATGATGAAAGTGTTGTTGATGAGGGAAGGATACATTCCAAAACAACATGAGGATAGGGAAGGATACATCCCAATAAAAAAGGTTGTTGATGAGGGAAGGATATATCCCAAAACAACACAAGGATAGGGAAGGATACATCCCAATAAAAAGGGTTGTTGATGAGGGAAGGATACATCCCGAAACAACACCAAAGTATAGGGAAGGATACATCCCAATGACGATGATGATGATGAAAGGATCAAGGCTTGTAGAAAGGTTGGGAACAAGACCAAGGATGTGATTAGATGATTTGTGCTAAGAGATTGGATGGATAGGGGAGGGAGAGGGATGAAGGATGAATGGACGGGGGATACATGCAAGACGATGGAATGGAAAATGAAATGCAACGCTAATGCAATTTGTCATCTTTGAAGCACTAATTCTTGCTATAGCATAAGACACAAGATGTCAAGGTATGAAGAACCAAGGCGAATTAGTGTTTAATGCATAAAACAAACACAACAATCGGGCCAGGTATTGGAATAACCACCGGAACAAAGGGATGTCCCAACGTAACACTAGATCTTGGGGATCCTGGTGGGTACTACGTGGGATAACCTAGAAGACAACAACAAAAATAAATAAAAAGATCAAGATATTCCTGTTGGATCTCAGTTGTGTTTATGGTTTGTCCTTGATGAAAAAATCTCTTTCAGTTGGTTTCCTTGTCAGGATGGTTCTTTTTGCATATCACGGGTATTGGTTGTTTCTCATTTGGGCTTACACATATCGACATGAGTATGGCAGGGTCTTCCCAATCCACTTTGAAATGTTTGTGTTGCCTATCGGCAAGACATTTATGATGTCATGTCGACTAAATTTAACATACAGGCTGCTTTCGGTGTGACATTCCCATTGTCTTGGTGATAGTGGAAAGGTCTATCAGCATGAGTTGTGTTCACTGCTAGGAGGTCTTACCGAATGAGTCGGGTCTCACTGACTAACTCATAAGGTGGTTCATTGGTGTAAGAAATCCCAATCGACATGTTGTTTCATCGAGCGTTCTGTGTCTTGGCGACCGACACAAGAAATATTATTTCAGCAAGACTTGTCTTTTGTTTCGGTGACTGAAAGTGATCTCTATCAGCATATGTTATTCCATTGGTATGTGGTCTCAGCGATATTGGTATGTCACACCGATCGGAGATTAAATGGAAACTCATCGGCAAGAGCTTAAGGCTTCGGCATGAGGTTATAACAAATATGCAATGTCACACCGATCAGTGGTGGACAGATGCGTATCGGCAAGAATTTTGCTTCGGTGGAATGTCATAGCAAAATTTTTGGTCTTGTCGACTAAGTCTTATGAAGTATATTTAGCAAGAGATTTAGAATTGTCTTAGCAACTCAGTGAATAAAGTTTCTTTTTGGTATGACAAAGTATTCTCTGTGAGGTCTCCCTGAAGGTTATAGGTTACAGTGACTCATAAGAATTGAGGTCATGGCAAGGACGGTGTGTCTTGTCGACAAAGTCAAATGAATGACTTTCGGTATAACAAAGTTGATCTCTATGATGTCTCTCCGATATCAAAATCTATAGCGATAGCGAATGATGGTTTCATTTCGGTGAGAGAACCTTTTTGTCTCATCGACCAAAAGGATGTTATGAGCTCTCGGTGTGACATTATGTATTCGATATGACTTCTCCTGACTCTGATGGGTCTTGGCGAAAGCGACAAACATAAGGTTGTCTAGCGACATTAAATTTTCCTTCGGCATAATGTGTCATCGATGGAAATAAAAAGGGAATAGGGAAAAAATTTTGAGTTTATTCTTTTAGATGGGTATCGAACCCTAGCCTGGCCACCATCATGAGAAAGTTTCATAATCTGTTCTTTTCTATTGTTGCTGACTATAATGGTTTTTACAGTGGTTTTTTTTTGGAAGGTTTGTTTGGTGCATTTTTGGCTGGAAGCTCGACAGTGGTTGATGGAGCCATGGGAGTTACAGATTTTTCTGGTATTTTTTATTTATGTGTTTCATGTTGCACATGCTGCTTTATAATCACCATTTTTATTTAACTGCTCTCTGCATCTCAGTCAATATGATGCCCTGACTGAGTATTATCATTCATGCATTAGAGGTTATGATTTATGTGGTGGATAGTTGTGCTTTTTATGCAGCAATATGAACTCATACATTATAGATTTGTTGAGAACGGCTCTTAGCTGGGTTGGTTGTTTTTCTGTTACTCCTGAAGACAGTTACCTATCTGGCAGATGTATAAATAGAAGCAGAAAACTCTTTTCTGAAGCTGTTGTTGTAATTCTGAGATTATCATTCTTTGGCTGTATGAAAATATATGGATAAAACTCTACAATAAAATTTGAATAACAAGATGCAGAGATTGTAAATTTCTTCTCTATGAAGTATTTTAGGGATTCAATTGTTGAATCTTTAAGGTATTCTGTAGATGAGAAAACAGAGAAATATGTGCTTAACTGAAAATAGAGAAATCCTCTTAGTTATTATTATTGTTCAAAACATAATTTGAGGGGTTGGTACTCCTTGAGATAGTTATCTCTAAACGAAGGGTTGATGCTCCTTGAGTGGGTGCTCAAAAATCAGCCTATAAGGCATTGTGAACAGTTGATTAAAAGATTAAGCCTGGAAGGCATTTAGGGAGTGGTTTTTATACCCCAAGAGGGTTTTCCACTCGGCAAATTTTGTGTCACTTTATTCTTCTGTGTTCTCACTGCTTTTGTTGTTTTGTTGTTTCTGTACACTATTGGGATTATTATTTTTCTCAATTCTATTTATGAATGATTACATTCAACTCATGAATGCATTAATTAGAATAACATTGAGATCAAATCTAAGCTATGTTTTTGAATTTTTAAAATTTGTCAATTCTGTTAAGACACTAATTCACCCCCCTCTCAGTGTCATTTTAACTCCAACAATTGGTATCAGAGCGTAGGGTCCTCTGATAGGTTTAATTACCTTGGATTGATCTTGGTCTTGGAGTTTTCTTTTAATGGCACATTCTCAAGATGGTGCCTCTGTAACCAGAGCTCCATTATTTGATGGAACAAATTATGTGTTATGGACAATAAGAATGGAAGCTTTTCTTGTTTCTTTTGATGTTGATGTTTGGAGCATTGTTTTAGAAGATTACAATGTACTAGCCACTATTCCCACTAATGCTGCTGAAAAGAAGAAGTGTGAAACAAATGCTAGAGCTAAGCATGCCCTCTTGTGTGGGTTAACTAAAGATGTGTTTATTAAAGTCATGCATTGCAAATCTACTCATGGCATCTGGGATAAACTCGAAACTATATATCAAGGGAATGAGAAAGTCAAATTGTCTAAAATCATCACACTCAAACATCAGTTTGAGGAGTTGAAAATGAAGGATGATGAGAAAGTGGCTGAATACTTTCTAAGAGTTGATGAAGTTGTCAATGCTATGAAAGGTCTAGGTCAAGAGGTTAATGAATTTGATGTGGTCACAAAGGTTGTTAGAACCTTACCATCCAAATTTGAATCTAAGGTTTCAGCCCTAGAAGAAAAGAAACACTTTGATAAACTTACCTTAGACAACCTACAAAGAATACTTATTGCCTATGAAATGAGAACTAGCAAAATCAATTCAACAGGAAAAGAAACTGCCTTTAACACTGAAAAGAAAGAAAAAGTTGAAGTCAGTGAATCAAAGTTGTTTGATTCTAAAGAATCTCATTTTGCTAGAAGACTTAAAAAGGGGTCAGGAAAATATAAAGGAAAACTTCCCTTTAAATGTTTTAACTGTGGAAAAATAGGTTACTTTGATGCAAAGTGTCCCTATGATGATCAAATCTGTGACAATGAGACAAGTGAAATACAGCCTAAGAAGAAGGCCTTCAAACCTAAACGAAACTTCTATTTCAAAAAGAAGAAAATTCTATTTAGTAAGAATGAATCTGATATTGAGTTTGAAGATTCATCAGGTGAAGAAGATGAAACCTTGTTCATGGCTGAAATTACTCAGCAAAATGATTCAAACACCATTAGCATTGAAGAAGGTGAAGTAGATCTTGAAAGCGAGCTGAAATGTTCTTTACAAGAGGTCAGAAAACTCAGAAAACAAGTTCTTGCTCAAGAACATAAACCAAATCAAGAAATGGTCTCTCTAAAAACTCAGCTTGAGGAAGCTAAAAGAGTTGAAGTCTGTCTTCGAGAGACTATAAGCTGCAAAGATCAAGAAATTCAAAAACTAGAACAAGAAGTAGTCCTTCTTAGGAAGGAAATTGAAAAATATGAAAGCACTCTAAAAATGAATGAGATGCTCAGCAAGAAAAAGATGTATACTGATAAAACCGGTGTTGGTTTTGAAAAGGGTGAATGCTCAACTAACAATGTAAAAAAAAACCCCTCTTCTGAAGTCAAGGGTTCAGATTCAAATCACTCAGAATTTGGTAAGGATCATGTTAAATTTTTAAGAGGTAATAGACCTTCATACAGAGTCAATCCTTTTTTCTATGGTTATTTTTTTTTCTGCAACAAATTTGGTCATAAGGTGAGCACTTGTAGGCTTATAAATTCTAGAATGCCCAGGTTTGGTCTTAAGCAACACCATGGTTTTGTTAGACAGATCAGATGTTTTAAATGCAATACTTTGGGACATTCTATCAAACAATGCAGAGCTGATCTGCAATCGAAACAGCAGAAAATTAAAAAGGTTTGGAAACCTAAGACTGTTAACAACATTGAACAAACTATGTTGGTTCAAACTGCTTTTCATTCCAAGAAAAAGGACTTATGGGTCCTGGACAGTGGATGTTCTAACCATATTACTGGCAACAAGGACAAGTTTATAAAACTTGAAGATTATGTAGGTGGATATGTTAAGTTTGGTGATAACTCTAGTATTCAAATTAAAGGTAGAGGTTCACTTCTTCTGAATGAAGACACTCCTATCTATAATGTGTACTAGGTGGAAGGTCTCAAGCACAATCTTCTAAGTGTTAGTCAAATTTGTGATAGTGGTTATCCTGTTATTTTTACTTTGTAGGGATGTGAGATTAAGAACAATCTTGGAAAGGTTGTTGCAGCTGGAAGGAGGACAAAAGGAAATGTGTACAATCTTCTTGACTCATCATGCAATGACAATAATCAAGGTATGTGTCTAATGGGCCAAATTGAAGAGAGCTGGTTATGGCATAAAAGATTAGGACACATAAACTTTGAAAATCTGGTTAGAATTAGTAAGAATCAGAATGGTAGAGGTTTACCAATTCTTATCAAGCCAGAAAATTCTATGTGCAAAGAATGTCTAAGTGGTAAACAAACTAAAATCAGTTTCAAAACAAAAGAACACTCTTCATCAAAACCTCTACAGCTAGTGCATACTGATTTATGTGGACCAACTAGAACAAGGTCTATTAATGGTGAAAAATACTTTATGCTTTTTGTGGATGATTATACTAGAATGGTTTGGGTCACATTTCTTAAGCACAAATCAGAAGCCTTTGAAAGGTTCAAAATATTTCATAAAATGGTTGAAAAGGAATTTGATTTGAAACTCAAATGCCTTCGATTAGACAAAGGAGGTGAGTTCACCTCTCAAGAGTTTATTGATTACTGTGAACAACATGGTATTAAAAGACAGTATGTTGCAACTAAAACACATCAACAAAATGAGGTAGTTGAGCGTAAAAACATAACTGTAAAAGAAATGGCTAGAACAATGTTAGATGAAGCTAAGTTGCCTGATATGTACTGGAAAGAAGTTGTTCATACAGTTGTATACATTTTGAATAGAGTGCAGATTAGAGTGAAATCTAAACACACTCCTTATGAACTATGGTATGGAAAAACTGCTTCTGTCAAATACTTTAAAATTTTTGGAAGTGTTTTATCAAAAAGGATGATGATAACCTTGGGGGTTTTCAATCGATGAGGGTATCTTTTTGGGATACTCAACTCACAGCAAAGCTTATAAATGTCTCAACAAAAGGGTTAATAAGATTGTTGAAGTTGTTAATATAAAATTTGATGAAAGACCACATTTGAATGCTGAATCTATGTAGGATAATGAGGAAGAAGAACTTAAACTTGAAATAATTTCAAAAGGAGCTGAAACAGCAAAGTCTATTGCTGAATTAGCAAGCCCTAAAAATGAAAAAGCAAGTCCTGAAAAGGTTGCATCAAATGCTCCTTTGAAAACTCTAGCTATATATCACCCCAAAGATTAGATTATTGGGGATAAAAATGCAGGATTTCAAACTAGAAGAAAGGCTACATAATCTAATGAAAAGGCACAAATTGCTTTCTGTCTAGTTACTTAGTTTGAGCCTAAATTTTTTAATGAAGCTCTCATAGACTCATGTTGGCTTAATGCTATGCAAGAAGAAATTGATCAAATTGAGAAAAATCAGACTTGGGAGTTAGTCCCAAGACCAGATGACAAGAATGTCATTGGAGGTAGATGGATTTACAGAAACAAGCTTGATGAAAATGGTAATGTTATTCGCAACAAAACAAGATTTTTCTGCAAAGGCTATGCTCAACAAGAAGGTATTGATTTCAGTGAAACCTTTGCACCTATTGCTAGACTAGAATCTATCATAATATTCTTGGCTTATTCTGTTTACAAAAACTTTATTGTTTATCAAATGGATGTCAAAAATTCCTTTTTGAATGGCTATTTAGATGAAGAGGTCTATGTTGAATAGCCTGAAGGATTTATATGCAAAGATAATCCTAACCATGTTTACAGGTTGAAAAAGGCTCTCTATGGCTTAGAACAAGCACCTAGAGCTTGGCACTCTAGGTTGGACAGTCATTTAATCTCTAATGGCTTTGTTAGAGGAGGTGTAGATAGTAATCTTTATGTTAAAACTGAAGGTTCTGATATTTTGGTTGTTGAAATTTATGTTGATGATACTATCTTTGGCTGCAATAATGTCACTTTGAGTAAAAAGTTCTCTCAGATAATGGAATCTGAGTTTGAAATGTCAATGTTAGGAGAATTAAATTTCTTTTTGGGTCTTGAAATCTCTCAATGTGAGAATGTAATATTTCTTTCTCAAACCAAGTATGCTAAAGAGATGCTTAAGAAATTTCAGATGGATGAATGCCATCCAGTTAGCACTCCAATGATTATTGGATACAAACTTACTAAGGTTGATGATTCTCCTGATACAAATCAATTGGAATATAGATCAATGATCGGAAATCTCTTATATTTAACTGCCTCTAGACCTGACATTATGCAGGTAGTTTTCACTATTGCACGTTTTTAGGCATCACCTAAAGAATCTCATGTTACTGCTATTAAACAGATCTTTAGATACATTCAGGGCACTCTTGATTATGGTCTTTGGTATCCTAGGAGCAATTATTTCTCTTTGATTGCTTATACTGATGTTGACTAGGCTGGTTGTTTGGATGATAGGAAAAGCACCAGTGGTGCTTCATTCTTTCTTGGTGATCGTTTAGTGGCATGGCACAACAAGAAACAAGTATCTGTTTCTCTCTCTACTGCTGAAGTAGAATACATTGCTGCCACTTCATGCTGTACTCAAGTACTGTGGATGAGTCAGACTCTTTCAGATATGGGTATTGATGTTTCTAAATCTATTTCCATTCTTTGTGATAACACTAGTGCAATAAATATTTCAAAAAATCTTGTTATGCACTCTCGCACTAAACATATTGCTATCAAGTTTCACTTTCTTCGAGAAAAGGTTTTGGCTAATGAATTTTTCTTACAGTTTGTTGGATCTCAAGATCAGGTGGCTAATATTTTTACCAAGCCCTTAGCAAAAGAGTTATTTGAAAGGCTGATACTTCGATTGGGAGTTATCTCTAAATCATTACTTCACTAAATCTCCAAGCTACTGCTTAGGGGGAGCATGTTATATGTTTTGATTCACTTAAAGCTCTCCTACTATCTTGGTTGCTACACTGGTACTCTTTTTTTTGCAACTATTTCTCATGATATTCTGGTTGGCTTCTCAGCTGTGTTATGGCAATGCACATTTTCTTCTATTCTTTTCCTTGAGGCAAAAAGGGGGAGAGTCATTTGTGTTTTTCCATCAAGGACAAAGGGGGAGTTTGTTGGATCTCAGTTGTGTTTATGGTTTGTCCTTGATGACAAAATCTCTTTTAGTTGGTTTCCTTGTCAGGATGGTTCTTTTTGCATATCACAGGTATTGGTTGTTTCTCATTTAGGCTTACACATATCCGCATGAGTATGGAAGGGTCTTCCCGATCCACTTTGAAATGTCTGTGTTCCCTATCGGCAAGACATTTATGATGTCATGTCGATTAAATTTAACAGATAGGTTGCTTTCGGCGTGACATTCCCGTTATCTTGGTGACAGTGGAAAGGTCTATCGGCATGAGTTGTGTTCACCGCTGGGAGGTCTTACCGAATGAGTCGGGTCTCACTGACTAACTCATAAGGTGGTTCATCAGCATAAGAAATCCCTATCGGCATGTTGTTTCATCGAACGTTCTGTGTCTTGGTGACCGGCACAAGAAAGATTATTTCAGCAAGACTTGTCTTTTGTTTCAACGACTGAAAGTGATCTCTATTGGCATATGTTATTCCATCGATATGTGGTCTCAGCGATATTGGTATGTCACACTGATCGGAGATTAAATGGAAACTCATCGGCAAGAGCTTAAGGCTTCGGCATGAGGTTATAACGAATATGCAATGTCACACCGACCGGTGGTGGATGGATGTGTATTGGAAAGAGTTTTTCTTTGGTGGAATGTCATAGCGAACTTTTTGGTCTTGCCGACTAAGTCTTATGAAGTGCATTCGGTGAGAGATTTGGAATTGTCTCAATGACTCAGTGAATAAAGTTTCTTTTCGGTATGACAAAGTATTCTTCGTGAGGTCTCCCCAAAGGTTGTAGGTTACAGTGACTCATAAGAATTGAAAAGTCTTTTCGGTGAGACTCTTTCATCGATGTGAGGTCATGGCGAGGATGGTGTGTCTTGTCAACAAAGTCAAATGAATGACTTTCAGTATAACAAAGTTGATCTCTATGATGTCTCTCCAATATCAAAAGCTATAGCGATAGCGAATGATGGTTTCATTTTGGTGAAAGAACCTTTTTGTCTCATCGACCAGAAGGATGTTATGAGCTCTTAGTGTGACATTATGTATTCAATATGACTTCTCCTGACTCTGATGGGTCTTGGCGAAAGCGACAAACATAAGGTTAGTATGTAGAATTTCTGGAAAAAATTATGTGTGAATTTTTGGATCAACATTTCGGATCATACTCCATGATCCATCATCAGGATGAAAAGTAGGTAGAGAGAGAAGTGAAAAATAGCAAGCAGACTTGGGTATAAATTAAAGGGGAGGGAGGGCTTGGGAAGGTTGAGAGGCACATTGCCCAAGAACTCACAACCTTCCCTTCTTGGGCAATGTGCCTCTCAACCTTCCCAAACCCTCCCTCCCCTTTAATTTATACCCAAGTCTACTTGCTCTTTTTCACTTCTCTCTCTACCTGCTTTTCATCTTGATGATGGATCATGGAGTATGATCCAAAACGTTGATCCAAAAATTCACACATAGTTTTTTCCAGAAATTCTACATACTAACTATCATGGACTGTGGAAACAAAATGTTATTAAACATAAGGTTGTCTGGCGAAGTTAAAGTTGCCTTCGGCATAACATGTCATCGATGGAAATAGAAAGGGAATAGGGAAAAATTTTTGAGTTTATTCTTTTAGCTGGGTATCGAACCCTAGCCTGGCCGCCATCATGAGAAAGTTTCATAATCTGTTCTTTTGTATTGTTGCTGACTGTAACGGCTTTTACAATGGTTTTTTTTGGAAGGTTTCTTTGGTGCATTTCTGGCTGGAAGCTCGATAGTGGTTGATGGAGCCATGGGAGTTACAGATTTTTCTGGTATTTTTTATTTATGTGTTTCATGCTGCACATACTAGTTTATAATCACCATTTTTATTTAACTGCTCTCTACATCTCAGTCAATATGATGCCCTGACTGAGTATTATCATTCATGCATTAGAGGTTATGATTTTTTGCGGTGGACAGTTGTACTTTTTATGCAGCAATATGAACTCATACGTTACAAATTTGTTGAGAATGGCTCTTAGCTGGGTTGGTTGTTCTGTTGTTACTCCTGAAAACAATTACCTATCTGGCATATGTATAAATAGAAGCAAAAAACTCTTTTTTGAAGCTGTTATTGTAATTATGAGATTATCATTCTTTGGCTATATGAAAATATATGGATAAAACTCTGCAATAAAATCTGAATAACAAGATGCAGAGATTGCAAATTTCTTCTCTATGAAGTATTTTAGGGATTCAATTGTTGAATCTTTAAGGTATTCTGTAGACAAGAAAATAGAGAAATATGTGCTTAACTGAAAATAGAGAAATCCTCTGAGTTATTATTATTGTTCAAAACATAATTTGAGGGGTTGGTACTCCTTGAGATAGTTATCTCTAAATGAGGGGTTGGTGCTCCTTGAGTGGGTACTCAAAAATCATCCTATAAGGCATTGTGAACAATTGATTAAAGGATTAAGCCTAGAAGGCATTTAGGGAGTGGTTTTTATACCCCAGGAGGGTTTTCCACTCGGAAAATTTTGTGTCACTTTATTCTTCTGTGTTCTCACTACTTCTGTGTTGTTGTTTCTGTACACTGTTGGGATTATTATTTTTCTCAATTCTGTTTATGAATGATTACATTCAACTCATGAATGCATTAATTAGAATAACATTGAGATCAAATCTAAGCTATGTTTTTGAATTTTTAAAATTTGTCAAATCTGTTAAGACATTGATTCACCCCCCCTCTCAGTGTCATTTTAACTCCAACAATGCCCCTATGTTTACTAGTCAAAACACACCATAATATGATAGATCATGGTGGCCTTGACAAGTGATGATAGGGAGCTCAAATGATAAGAAAAATCCAAAAGCATCAAAAGATCACAATCAATTTCAAACGCCCTTTTCCATAGGATCAAGAGGATGGATGGGTTGATGAGATCTGTTAGGAAGGATGCATCCTATTGAGACCAAAGATGGATACTAAAATAAAAGATTGATATGACATCGGATATTCAGAACCAATTGGATCTGTTGATACTAGTGGATCTCATTTGTGAAGAACTAGCTAGATAAGGGCATAGCTTGACAACACGACATAAATGAGACAAGACATGAAACAAAATACTGACACAACCTAGTGACCTAGGGGCTCGAGGGTTGATCAAAGAATAGCCTTTCCTTCATGAAAGTGCAGAGCCCTTGTAGTTCGATAAAAGATGGGAGATTGACCATGGAAAGAGGATAATGAATACCTCAATGGATGACAAAGACTAGACAGATAAAAGCAACAAGACCGATGATAGGCAATAAAGGAGCCCAAGGGGTGGATCAAATGATCGACCTTTCCTATGTGAAAGCGCAGGGGCAACGTAGTTCGACTAAAGGACCAAAGACAAACAATGGATAAGGGATGATAAGATGACCACTGATAAATGGATAAAAAGATAGTCATATTGCATAAGATAGGACAATGGTGATGATGGGACCGAAATGATAAGACATGACTGACCTATTCGATTGGATAGGATGATGACAATCACACAAAGCTTAGGGATGGGATAGTTATCCAAATCATCAAAAGATGAATTGGGAGGATGGTATGATGGATAGATAAATGATGAGAAAGGAGAGAAGATTGAAAATATGTGCAAAAGAAGCAGAGGTGATGATGATAAGATAGATGGCATTGGATTGCATGGGGAGTAGCCTATAGCTAGATACCAATGACAAGGGATTATGAGATGGGATGACAATAGAGGTAAATGGATAAAAAGAGAAAGATGGGTGGATAGGAAGAGTACGATGGGGAGATGAAAGGGATGCTATGATGGATGAATAGAGGGATAAGGATGAGGAGACGGAAAGAATTGCTATAATGGAGAGGATGATAAGGATGGGGGGATGATAGGGATGTCATGATAGACGAATAGGAAGATAAGGATTTGAAGATGGAAGGGATTTTTTAAGTGGATAGGAAGATAATGGTGGGTAGATGGAAGAGATTGTTATTATGGATGATGTCTCCAAGGACTATGTCATAAAGGGAGATAAGTGCCCCCACTCTCAATATGTCATGTGTCATGAGGCAGGAGGGACACAAGGTGAGTGGAAAATGAGATAACTAAAGGAAGATAGGATGGGTGACTAAGGAATATGATGAAGCATGGATGAAGGGAATGTATACCAAGAGGTGTACAAAGCATGCATAGATAGGTGCCCCTATTTTGATCAAGATCACAAGAAGGATAGAGGGATGGGAGATAAATGGGATATGATGGTAGGATGCAGAAGATAGGTGGGATGGATGGGATGAATGGAGAGGATGTATAGCAGTAAGATGGGTGCATAGCTGGAAGAATAGCAGGCAGCATAGCGGACGGAGGGAGTGCATATCAAGAAGTTGCCCCCAAGTGTGGAAAAGGACGGATGGGGATTTATGCATGATGCTTGTTTTCCAAGTTTTCATCATGGTACTTATCCAAGGCGCTTGTTTGCCAATTTTTCACCATTGGACGAATTAATTCACTTTACTATTTTTTATTTATTTTTTTCTAAATTTTTTTACTTTTTTGGATTTTTGGATAGCAGGGGGATGAAAATGGATAAGGATAGGGATGTGGATAAGGGGATTTAGAAGATATGCAATAAGGATATGGATGAAGGACTCAAGCATCAAGTTCCATAAGAGGTATTAAGATCCCATGTGTGAAGTGACTATTGGATGTTGGTACAAACTTATTAGGATAAGTGGATTATGCAAGAGGATGAATTAGAGGGATTTGATGAGGAAGATAGGTAGGATAATGGATGGGATGTTGGAAAGGGTGTGGATAGAAAAATGGGGTAGGTGTGTGATGGGGGGATGTTTTCAGGACCAACATTGGCATATATTTTGGTGGAGGTGAAATGATAGGAGAATTAATGGATGGAGAATGTGGGGATAATGGAGGAGATGGGATAGTGAATTTTGGGACATAATGACCCAAAACATATTTAGGAAATGAAAGGGGTGTATGATTAGCAACTTTGGATGTTGTTACAAATTTTTCATTTGAAGGCATTGCATTTTTATTTTTTGGGATCCACATGGTTTTGATCTTTGCTTTGGTGGGCCTTTGTGGCCAATGGATATGATTTTGATTTTTTATTTTATTTTTCTTTTCTTCACCTTGTCGTTTCAACGGGACATGAGGAGCTTTAGATTCATGTGGATCTTTAGATTTAGGTATTTGTGCTTTAACATCCAAAGTGCATTGAATAGCAATGGGATGGGTATGATGAGATGGGTGGTGTGGAGGAAACATGAATGGAGTGATGGAGATAAGATTTTGAGGATGATATGAGGATGGAGGATGTGTAGGTACGTTCCTTTGTTGATCCTAATTGGGGAACATGAGAGTGGGTTGTGGAATATAGGTGATGGATGGATAGAAGGATAAATAGGATGAGGTGGAGGAGGTGATTTTGGGATATAAGGTCCCAAAATAGATGTAGTAGGTGGAGGGACATAAGGACCCAAGATGGATGGAGCAAATGAGGGAGGAATATGGATAGTTGTTTTGAGGGGATATGAAGAAGGAGGGGGGATGGCAACAAATGATCTGGTGGAGTGATGGGAAGAGCCTCTTATGCTTTTGGAGGAAACTCATCGAGGATGAGTAGAGGTTGTACCAACATTTTTAGATTGTGAGTCTTGGGAAATAGGTCCAAGACCTCGCATACAAATTTTTTCTTTAATCTGGATGGGTTCTAAAATACCTTGCTCATGAAGGCCTAAACCTTTTCCTTAATAGTTCATGTTCTTAAGCATTTGATCCATGATAGGATTTTTGTTATTCTGGAAGAATGATGCAAGTACATTATTAGGCGGAGGATGATGGGTGGTATATATGCTTTTTTTTTCTTCTACAAGGAGACCACCATGGAAGAATGTGAGAGTACCAAGGGGATATACAAGTGGTGAGGGGATAGTAGGTTTAGGTGATGATGGAGGACCAAGCAATGGAGATGGTGGGATAGCCACATCTTCATGGGTAGTATCAGGAGAGGGATCAGGTAACATGATAGGATCAAGATTTGTGATGGAAGAAGATAAGGGATCATGTGATGGAGATGGAGATAAGGGCTCATGAGATGGAGCGGTGGAATATTCAATGTCAAGGGAGTTATCAGATGGAGTGGTTCGAGGAATGTGATCTTGAGGTGGACTAGATGGGACGGTAAGATCTTGATCTGGAGAAGAGGGTATGTTGTTATGCTTTGGATCAAGCTCTTGGCATGATTCATCATGTGTGGGAGGTAGGATAATGGAGGAATATTGGATGGACTCCCCAAGTGGGGGAGATGGAAGGATGGGGGATTCATGAATTTTAGGAGAGGAGATTTCAATGATACTAGGAGTGGGAGAAGTGGATTGGATGTGGGTGTCTTCAATGGGCTTGACGGATCTTAGAGTAGGAGATGGGGGCTCAGTGGATTCAATGATGGTTTCAATGGTGTCAACGGTTTGAGTGGTGCTAGGGGCGGTATCATCAATGATAGGTGTTGGATGGAGAAGAGTCTCGTCACTAATGACTGTGGATGATGGATTGGGATGGCATGGTTCCACGACATCCATCTATGGAGTTGGGGATGTCTTCTTTGTCATAAGTCCTTGGAAAACTTCTGGAGTGAGAAACTTTCATATTCTAGGTTGAGATGGCGAGGTAGGAGTAGATGAAGGATTGGGGATTGGTAAAGGATTGGGATTAGATGGGGGAATGGGATTGGATGTAGGACTGGGATTAGATGGAGGATTATGATTGGATGCAGGGTTAAGGTAGAGATATTGGAGTGGTGAATTAGGATAAGGGGACATGGATTGTGGATTAGGACAAGAGGATATGGTTGGTGGATTGTAGTAAGGGTATTGGGATGGAGGATTAGGATAGGAAGATGTGGATATTGGATTAGGATAGGTTGATGGGGGTGTTGGATGAGGGTAAGTTGATGGGGTTGATTGGTATGGAGGATTAGGACAATGTGACATGGTGCAAGATTATAATAAGAGTATTGGGGTGGTAGATTAGGATAAGAGGATGTGGGTGTCGGATAAGAGGAAGGTGTAGATGAAGGATATGATGGATATGCGAACGAGGAAGATAGTGAATATCCCTTGTCAAAGGTAGCGTAAGGAGAGTGATTTTGGCATGGATGAAGACATAACATGATAGTTTGAAGGGGTGATTGGATTGTGAAAAGTAGGTGGAGAAAGCTTACTAGTGATGATAGCATCAAGGGGATCTATGTCGTATACTTTTGGATCGACAAGAATTTCATTATTGTCATCAACGTAATTAGGGTTTCCCTTGGCTACTTTTTTTGGAATAATTGATGAAGGGTAAGGATTCATGATGATGAAAGGATAAATAAGATGGGTCAAATATTTTGGGTGGAAACAAACTAAAGCTCAAATCGGGATTTAGGTCAAGCTCAGATCGGGATTGGATTAAAGACCAGATTAGGATGATTGGATGTTGCGATGGGATTGATTCTGATTTGATTATCAAAGGATGAC
This sequence comes from Sequoia sempervirens, assembly GCA_007258455.2. Classification (NCBI taxonomy): domain Eukaryota; kingdom Viridiplantae; phylum Streptophyta; class Pinopsida; order Cupressales; family Cupressaceae; genus Sequoia; species Sequoia sempervirens. Next base: position 130,721 of record VDFB02292705.1, read on the forward strand.
TATGACACCAAATCTACCTCAAGATGGAAGTAGATTGATTGGGTTGAAGGTGATCGGATAAGGATGTGACTAGATTGGATTAGATAAGATAGATCAATGATTGATAAGATCAACTAATGGGTCAGATAGTATGACAAAAGGGTTTGTAAACCCCGTTCAGAGATTACCCTAGGTGACTTAGGATACTGATTGATCGAATTAAAGGATAAATAGATGATTGTGATACCAAATCCAATTTGATATTGAAAGCGGATTGATTTGTCCAACGATGATGATTAACTTAGGATGGATGACAATCCTAAGCAGATGTTGATGATGATGATCAATTTAGACACTTAAGTCAATTCGGATAACAAAGTTCAAGGAATTTGGATGGAAAAACGGATGATAGAAATGGACGAACGACTACTCGTAATGAGAGAAGGAGGTTTGAAATAGATGAAAGATTACTATGAATGAGTAAACAAATGATCGAGAGGGATGAACGACTACTTGAAACAAGTAAATGACTGCTCACAATAGATGATGAAGGTTCAAAATGAATGAAAGATAACTTGAAACAAGTAAACGAATTATCAGAACGGCTAAACAAGAGTTTGAAATGATAGAAGGAGGTTTGAAATGGATAAAATTTTACTCAGAACAAGTAAACGAATGATCAAAAAGGGTGAATGAGAGCTAGAATGAATGTTCGGAATGGATGAATGAAAGCTTGAAATGAATAAACGATTGATCAAAATGGGTGAACGAATGCTCAGATTGGGAGATTAACTCTTGGAATGGATGAAAGGATGAATAGGAAAAAAGTGGAGAAGATGGAAGGAGGGATCTTAAGATTTGTTTTGATACCCAAAGATCTTGGTTGCAGATGGACTAAAGCTCAAATTAGGATTTTGGTTAAGCTCAAATTGGGAGTAGATTAAAGCTCAGATTAGGATTGGATTGAAGCTCAAATTAGGATTGGATTGAAGGATATGATGGGATTGGTTATGTCAGTCATATTTGGAAGCTATATTTTTTTATTGCTTGTTTTCCAACTTTTTGTTGTAGAGGGCTGAACTTGCCCCTCTGCAGGGAAAATTCGCCCCACTGCAGGGTAGGTTTTCCCCATAGCTAGATTTGTTTATTGCTTGTTTTCTAACTTTTTGTTGTAGAGGGGTGAACTTTCCCTTTTGAGGTAGACCTACCCCTCACAGAGGGGCGAACTTTCCCCTCTACAGGGCAGGTGCACCCCACTGTAGGGCAGGTCCACCCTACTATAGGGCAGGTTCTCCCTTCTACTTTCACACTCTCTAAGCAGTCAAACATGCTATTAGAACTAGGAGACGGGTGATTGAATTGGGGAAATAGATGATCGAATTGGGAAATGAATGATAGGAGTGGATGAACAAGCACTCAAAACTAGTAAATGATTGCTTGGAATGGGTGAACGAATCTTAGGTTGTAGAAACAAAACTTGAAACAAGTAAGCGATAGATCAAAATGGATGAACAACTCTCAAAATGAGGAGATGGATGCTCAAGATGGATGAAAGATTACTCAAAATGAGTAAATGGAGGATCAAAAGGGATGAAAGACTACTCAGAATGAGTAAATAGTTGCTTAGAATGGATGAAAGTTCACCTTTTGGTGAAAAAAATGGGAAAAATAGATGCTCGGATTAAGTAAATAGGTGCTCAAAATGAGGGGGTGATTTCCTTGACTAAGGGGATGATCACTCAATATGATGAAAAGATGTTCGAAATAGGGGACAATTGCTCAGAATGTGAAAACAAGCAAACGGATGCTTGAAACGGCTGAACGAATGATGAAAAAGGTTGTTTTCAGGGCAAGTTTGCCCCACTGCAGGGCAGGTTCACCCCTCTGCAGTAAACTGTAGGGAAAGTTTGCCCTTTTGTGGAAAATTGAGACTTGACTTGGACGGAAAGTGCAAATGGACTAAAGGGTGAATATTCATGACTGAATGAGAATGAAAATGTTTAGATCACAGCAAATTATAAGGTTTTAGATTCCCCACTAGTTTTTGAATGGTGAAGTGGGCTCACTAGAAGATGGAATAAGTCTTTCAAATGGTGAAACGAGACCTCTAGCTAATAAAACGAGGTCCCCAAATGGTGAAATGAGCAATCAAAACAGGAAACGAAAGTTTGGAAGGGATGAACGGATGTTTGAAACAAGTGAAAAAATACTTGGAACGGTTAAATGGATGCTTGGAATGGTTAAATGAAGGCTTGGAATGGTTAAACGGAGGTTTGGAATGGTTAAATGGAGTGAAATTGATTGTTTAGGGGGGCAAGTTCACCCCTCTACAGTAAACTAGAGGGAAAGTATATCCCACTGTAGAGTAGGTCAGGGCAGTTTGCCCCACTGTAGAGTAGGTCAAGACAGGTCCACCCCACTACAAAGTAGGTTAGGGCAAGTCTTCCCCTTTGTGAAGTAGATTAGGGTAGGTCTGCCCCTCTACGGTAAACAAGGACTTGGTTTAGATGGAAATGACTATGGCAAGGACTTAAAATGACAACAATGAGGCTAACTTGTCAAAAAATTTACTGGTTTCTCACAAGAAGACACTTAAAACAAGCACAATCCTATTATTAGTGTTAAGGGTATGGCCAACAAAGGTTTTAATCTAGGATGCATAAGGTTTCTAGGGAGTCCTCGATATACTCTTGGTACATGAGGTACAACCGTGAACACCAGCCTATCACAAGTGTGAGTCGGGAACCCCAGCGAGATACTGAAAGGCTCAAACCAACTCTTCACGTCTATCTAGGTATCACCCTAGCTTCAACGCTCCACCAAACATGATGTGACTCAATTGGGGTACAACTTTGGCTCTCCCCCCTTTCTATACCCCACTAGTACACATGGTTGGGATCATCCCTTGAGGTGATGAAATTGCCAAGCAGGTCCCTCTAAAAAGAAGGCATTAATCGTTTCTAGCTACTCCCTAGGCTCACACAAAGTGCAAGGGGAAAGTGAAAACAAACTAATGCCCCCTTGGGTGACACAAAAATAGACACAACAAACAGTAAATTTTACTTTCCCCTAATTAAACTATGTGCCTAGATGAAAACAACAAAGACAACTTTAAAAAACTGAACAAACAGATGGCCCTACAAGCAATTGTTAATTGTTTTAACCATCGTTCTTCATCAATTATGAAAATATGCTACAAAATGTTAGCAAGAAATCCAACTATACCCACAAACAAACAAGATTAGGGGGTTAGAACCTGAAAACAGCAAAAAAAAAGGACAAAAATGAAACTAAAATGACTATTTTTACCTTCCAAAATGTCCTGTTTAGGGTAGGTCCACCCCACTACAGTAAAAAATTAGAAAACAACATGAAAATAGGGAAAGTCCACCCCACTACAGTCAAAAATTAGAAAAAAATATGAAAAACACGGCAAGTCCACCCCACTGTATTTAGAAATCAGAAAATAGCCTAAAAAATAGGGCAAGTCCACCCCACTACAGTTAGAAATTAGAAAACATGTAAATAGGGCAAGTCCACCCCACTGTAATTAGAAATAAAAAAACAACATGTAAATAGGGCAAGTCCACCCCACTGTAGTCAGAAATCATAAAACAACCTAAAAAATAAGGCAAGTCTGCCCCATTGCAGTCAGAAATCAGAAAACAACATTAAAAATAGGGCAAGTACACCCACTATAGTCAGGAATCAGAAAATAGAATGTAAACAAGGGCATGTCTGCCCCACTGCAGTAAACTATTAGAAAACAGAATGTAAACTAGGGCATGTCCACCCCGCTGCAATCAAAAATCAGAAAACAAAATGAAACTAGGGCAAGTCTGCCTCGCTATAGTCAAATGTTAGAAACAGAATGTAAACTAGGGAGTGTTTGCCCCGCTGCAGTAAATTGTTAGAAAATAGAATGTAAACTAGGGTGTGTCCACCCCACTGCAATCAAATGTTAGAAACAAAATGTAAGCTAGGGCATGTATGTCCCATTGCAGTAAACTGTTAGAAAACAAAATGCAAACAAGGGTGTTTCTACCTCGTTGCAGTCAATTGGAGGGCATATCTGCCCCTCTATGGTAAACTGGAGGGTGTATCCACCCCTCTATGGTAAACTGGAGGGTGTATCCACCCCTCTACGATAAACTAGAGAGTGTATCCGCCCCTCTGCAGTAAACTAGAGGGTGTGTATGCCCCTCTGCGGTAAACTGGAGGGCATGTTCGCCCCTCTGTAGGGAAAGTCCACCCCTCTGTGACTTGTACCCACAAACCAACAACAACAAATGTAAAATGAAGGAACCCATTTGTGGGTCCCACCAAGCATGCTAGAAATGTGAATCCTAGTGTTTATCCTATTCTAAAGGTGCAAAATAACTATTATGCAATAAAGAAAAACACAAGGGACACCTCAAAGATTAGCCTAAGGAATGATAACACAAAGAAAGAAGATGAAATAAAGATTATAAATGATTATACCTTTGTGTTGTTGAATCCCTTAGTTGGCCCTTGATATTTGAATGCTTGTGTGCTCCTTGGATGACTATGAAGATGGCTAGATGCAAGATGAACTATGTGATAGAATGCTAATGCTTATGGCTAAGTGGCTTGGCTAGATGAGTGAAAATTCTTGCAAGTTGAGTGATCAATTTGGTAGCATAAGAGTGCAAAATGGCTAAGTGTTCTTAAATGAATTAAAAGAGGGGGTATTTATAGGAGAATTTGAATTCTCTAGAGAATTCAATGGTTGAGATGAAGCCACCAAGGCCAAGATGAAGGGCTATGGTGAGTTGAGGACTCACAAGTCCTCACATCTTGACATGTGGAATGTGAAGTGGCCAAGGATGTGATGAGGTGTAGGTGATGTGGAAGAAGGACATGTGATGTGGAAGGACATGTACCTTGGAAGTACATTGGGAGATGAGAGGAATCTTGGGTGAATAAATGTGAATTAAAAATTCACATGCTTGGAAGAATCCCATGGACAAGACAAGGTTCCAAAAAGGGAAGCACTTGTCCACATGTGACTTGATGTGACAAGTCAAAGATTCTAGAAGATGCATGGGAAAAGGGGATTCTAGGAGGAATAAATTTGAATTAAAAATTCGCATGGGGAAGAGAGAAATCTTGGATGAATAAAAAGGAATTAAAAATTCCTTGGGGGATGGGGAGAGTTGACCAAGGTACTAATTAGGCTTAACTAATCAGTGATTAGAAGATAATTAGGAGTTAATGAAGATTAGAAGCCAACTTGCAAAAGTTGGAGGATGTGACATGTCTTAATCAAGGATTAGGCATGTGCACATCCCTAATGATGAGATTAGGAGGTTGATTAAGATTAAGAAAAGGTTGTGACTTGTAAGGAAATAAATAAATGTCATATTTATTTAATTCATTTGATGAAAAGGAGGATTAAAGAGATAAGGTATTTAATTATTAACTAAATACCTTAGGGATTTGGCAGAATTAAGGGTATTAATTAAATAATAGTAATATTACTTAATTGATGCAAATAAAAGGATGCTTAGATGAAAGGGGATAAATTTGGATAAATTAAGTGTCCAAATTTAGGTGTCTACAAGTGGCAAGTGTGAATATTATCTAGTCAATTAATATTGGGTTACATCATAAGGTAAATGAAATCACAAGGTCCAAAATCTTAATTAGTGGAGTCTATACCTTCATATGGTGATTTAATAGATATAGTTTCAGTATTGTTCATGTTTAAACCAAATTTATTATTGTGGTTGTAATTCTTTCAAAGTTTGGATAGATTTTGTATGTCCTCATTGATGCATGATGTATTTTGATTAAGTGTGATGTCAGAATAGAATATGATTAGGATTATTGATATCAATGATTCATATTATAATAAAATATCATGTGGATTCATATCAAGCTTACCTAATTATGGCATTGTTGGAAGTTTTCATCTTGTGATCTAATGTGACAAGATTTATTTTATATTGATGATGTTATTCTGTATATTTTTGTATGGATTTCAAATCTATCTACCCTTTTAATACAATGTTGTCTAAGGTGTGTCATTAAGATGGGGGATATTCTAAATCTCAGCTATGTATTAAAATGATTAATAATTGGGACCTTTGTATGTAGAGGTAGTTTAGAAACCTCATTCTTATGTGTCATGTTAGCATATTATTGGACTAAATTATTGAGTAAATTTATATATAGCTTTGTTTTGTTCATTTTCATGATCTTCCTTCATTCATCCCATCTTTTGTTTCTTTTGGGAAACTATCTACCAAAGTTGTAAATCCCCTTGAGGCATAGACCTTGTTTGTGTATGTGAGAAAATGGTTGTGTCTAGTATATATATAGATTATCTTAACTTGGAAATTTTAATTCATCATCCTAATTATGAGAACTACATGGTATTTTGATCTAATTTAGAAGTGATTATGTTGACATTTACCTTCAACAAAGGACGCCCCAATGACCCAAGTCCATAGGGGATGGTTTAGGGAATGTTTATAGTATATGGGGTTGTTCCTAAACTTGATTCTCTCCCTTTTTAGTTTTATTTAGCTTGAGGATTAATTTGCATTTCAAGATCATGATCTCACATTCCAATTAATATGTCCAAGCTTTATAGGTCTAAGGTGATAAAAATTAATCCATCATCATAAATCTTACCTAATCCAAGGTTTGTGGTGTTTAGTTTTCCAAAATCTACTCCAATACTAGATGAACTTTTAGAATCACTATGTTGGTGTGAACAAGGTATATTGCGTAAATGGTTTCCCTGTTAGGTCTTATTCACACTAGTTTAATAATTTTTACTTAAGTCATTATCAGGGCATTTTATCTTTATGTCCCAAGTCATAAGATTAAGACACATTTCATAATCTTATATTTTTTGTGTCACCTTGGCCTAGATATAACCAAGGGGTGCCCATTGTAATAAAATTAATCATAATTTGTAATTTCCTTGGTTAAAATATTAAAGAAACTACTTAGAAAACCCACTTAAAATATTTATTTAATCAATTATTGTAATACCCAAGTAATATCGCCAATGGATATTAATATGTACTAAAATAAGGTTCACTCTTTTCACAAGACATAAACAAATATCATGACCCATTTTTAATGTATCACAATTTATATTAAATAAAGTACCAATCTTCTATAGATTTATATATAGAAGCAAATACATTAGATCTTAAAATATATTACAATTTTATACCCCAAATTTCCTTATTCCCCTTTTTTGTGACTCTAACCCTAAATGATACAGGTGGAATAAATAGAAAACTAAATGATAACTCATACAATTACCAAACTAGTGAACCTAGTTAGAAAATAGATTTGCATTCATTGATACCTATTCAAAATCAATTTAAAACACAACACAATTGCTATAGGATCATTTTTTATATTTATATAAATAAATAAATGTATAAAAATGTTACTTCAACAACTATTATGGACTAAGGAGGCTCTTTTCAATGTTCACAACCTTTTACACTTCGGTTTGGTTCATTCTTGTGAGTGGCCACCACCATGAACACCTCTAGAGTAACCACTTTTATTATGACAATTTCAAGTGTTGTTCCACACTAACATCACCCATGTTAACCACCACTAAATCTCCACTGTGATCTATGGATGAGAATCACTTCTTTGACCAATAAGGTATTTTTCTTGGTCACTCATGAACTAGTAAGGTTTATGTCCTCTATTTGTTACAAAACCATGAGGTTTCATCCTCAAATATGTTCATCTAAACACAAGTGCTTGAGATAGTATGATTCTAGTTTGGTGTGGTTGTTCAAAATTTCATTTCCTTCTCAACCTTCCAACCCAAAATACTATTTTTAGAGAGTTCAAAATTGACATGAAGATTATCAAGTACTAGAAACGTACATAAATGGGGGTTCACATACCTACCAACACCATTTTCCTTTGAATCACACACAAAAATTATATCGATGTGCATACAGAGGTATTTGGGAGGAATTGAAAAAGATACTCAAACTTGAAACAACTCCCAAGATTAATGAGAAGGAATATTGTAGCTACAAACCCTAACTACTACATTATTGGTAATTAGGGAAATGTACACAACTCCAATAGTGGAAAATACACATGGAACCACATCCTCTAATTAAGTAATTTCACTAGAAAAATGTGACCTCAATTGGGACCACATATCAAGAATAAATGTTACTGCATGCTAACTTGTCATGTGGTAGGTGGGATGAACAATACAAAGAGGAGAAAGTTTCAAACCTTGATGATTAAGGATGATGAAGAACTCATACCTATATGGTAGGAAGATGAGGCAAAGTCTAAATTTGATGATACAAGAGTTAATAGTGGTGGCATAAAGAGAATATGGGACCCGGGGATGGGAATTTTTGACAACCCAATGGAAATGAAAGGAAGATGATGATGGGATGGGTAAATCCAATATACCAACAAGAAAGGAGATGGAGACAAAGAAAGGACATTAATTATATACCAATATCATGAGGTCCAACATTTTGACCAACACACTTAGAATTCCTAACTCACCCAAATGCATAAAGGCTTGGGCAACCTAGAATGACACCAAAAGAGGAAAATAAAGTGTAGATAGAAAATCTCTAGCTAAGAGAGGATGAAGGATCCTAAGAATGAGGCATTTTAATACATAAAAATATTATTAAAAAAAGGGGGACATGACATAATTCATGTACTCATATTGTGCATTTGCATCCTTTGATACAATAGAATTATTCTCTCATGTTGGGTCTCCCTTATGCTTTCATTAAAGCTCTTAGATCTTGGTTGGATACCTTCATAGTCAAATCTTGCATGATATAGAGAATTATATACTAACTCTTACAGTGTATCAAAGATTGTGGGATTGCTTCTTGTTATTATTTATGAGATATCTATGTTTTTCCTAAAAATTTGAGCTTGGTCTTCTCTTGCATCAAATGATGACTTGGAGAATCAATAAATTGATAAAAACACTAGATTTCAGGGGTTTATTCATCTTGGCTTCATATTATAGGTTTCTTTAGGATATTCTTGGATTAATTATAAGATCACCATTGGTTTAAAAGTGTTTAAGAAAGTCCATTTTTCCTTTTATTTTATTTAAATTAGACATTCAAGACCAAATCTACAAGAGTTTGAAGTTGGGAGGTGTAGTTAGATCTAGTAGGTGCCTAATTATTTAGGAAATTTTGGGTCAAATATAACCTTTCCATTACATCCATAAGGGCCAAGAACCTAAATATTGATTGTTAATTCATCAACATTAGAGCACTTAATTTGGAGCCTTGACAAAAATCTCTTTATATCTCACTACTTGGATCATAGGGGTTGTTCCTTATATAGGTGAAATATTCCATAGAATATCCTAGTGTAGTGCATGTGTAGGATAGTACAAATTACAATCTATTTTTATTAGATTTTTAGATTTAAAAAAGTTATAAAATAATTAAAGTTTGCAAATTGCAATAGGGTGATATCCTACACAAACCTAGCACAAGTACGGTGTGAAGGCCTATAGGTTCAACACATGATAGCGCTATTGGACCACTGGCTATCCAAACTCATCCAAAAACCAATGACTACCATGAAATAGCCATCAACGATGGATATAAAAAAAAAACCATCCACCTTGCCAACAAACTACCTCTACCCACCAATAGGATTTTTTGGCCTTCCACGAATAACAATTTTGTACTTCTAAAAAATATTCCATCCATGAGAGAATATTCTATCTGTAGGTTTTTTTTATGTTAGCATTCATTAGCATGCTTCTCCCCCAACTAGTTTTTCACCATTGGCATTTTGGTTTTGGCACCTATGGACAAGCATGCAAGGAACACAAATAAAAGACTCAAATAAGATTTATTTTTTTTCCATGCCTAATTGTTACTTCTAGTTGAGCATAAAAGAATAATGTACTCAATACTGTACTCAATAAAAATTAGAAAAAGTCTTCTAACAAAGCATCTTGTTGCACATAAATAGTGTGGATATGCTTAATAGTTGTGATGAAAGATAGAGTGTTGGCTGCTCAAATTGACAACATGATTTTATAATTTAGGTTCTTAATTAAGATAGCTCATATGATAATTTATTTATATATTTGGAGGATGATTGATCAAGGGCTAGGAGTAATCTAAGAGATCAATGGATGAGATTACTTGGGATGATTAGATCCATAAGATACCTCCAAGTGGCACCCTACAATTGGTACACAAAAGGAGTTTTTTGATCTAAGGGATATGGATGTTGACAATCTTCTTAGGAGAAGATGGATATTGAGGATAAAAAAGGACCTTATTAGAATACCAAAAAAGTCCTTTTTTGGAGACGTGTGAAGGGTTGGGATCTTCTTGATTAAATGGATGGATAATATTGCATGATAGGACTGAAGTAAGAAGCACATACCATGTATATACATGACAAGTGCAAGTTTGACCATGATTTAAGCATGCTTAGGAATATAAAAGTGGATTTATTAGTTAACTAATTAGTTTTAGCTAACTAATGGTTTAAGGGGGAAAAAGAGGAATTAAATAGATATTTTGTATTTATTTATTTTTTGGAAGATAGGGATATGAAGGGTATTTAATTAATAAATGTTGAATTTCTTTAATTAAAGTGGACTATAGATGAACAGGGGTAAAATGATTAATTAAATAAATAAATTCAAATTTATTGAATTAATTCTAGGAAGATGGTTGGAAAGGTTAATTAAATAATTAGTTTTATTTAATTAACATTGGAAGGGGATAAAAGTGGGATGAATTGGGTGTGGTTAAGATGTGGATTATTTAGGTGTCTATAGTACCTGATATTTACAAACTTTGTTCTTAGTCATATTGAATCCTTTTGTGATTATTTTTTCATTTGGGAAAAAAAATTAAGAGCTTTACAGTGGTGTAGATGATTATTTATTTTGGTATTTAGTTTTTCCAAAAATTAGAAACTCTCATATGTTTTGTTGATCAGTTCTCATTTTGGGAACTTTGGGGGCTCCATATTATCACATCTCTCACTATAAGAGGGTATACAAATAAATAATAGTAATTAAAAAATTTCAAGGGGATAAAAAAATTAAAGGAAGGCGTGGGTTATGTAGATCGACAAAGAATGGTTTTTAATTCCATTTACCATTGTATGGTCCTACAGTCATGGTCATTAAAATTGGATAAGGCACAAGGAAAATAGGAGTGGGGAAGAGAGGAAAAATCACTTGCAATGCCATTGATGAGAAAATGGCATCATTTTTGTTGCCACTAAAACTGGGAAAGATAGGGACAATGGTGAAGATATTTTTGAAGAAAGCATTGAAATCTACCCTACTTTCCTAAAATAGTACATAATTCTAAAATATACACTCTCACAGCTAAAACATAATTGATCCAAGTTGATTTTAGGGTGGGTGCAAAAAGTTGGGGGCCCAAATTGTGGCCAATTTTTTTAAAAAAATTGAAAGGCTTTTGTATCAATGGGAATTTTCCTAGTTTTAGCAATGATTAGATCATAAACATAAAACCCAAAGAAAGTAATGAAGTGCAAAGGAAAATAAATGAAAAACACAAAACGGAACAAGCTCACCAAGTGTCTTCAATCTCCATGGCTGGTCTCCACTACACCTTCTAACTTGCTAGAAAGATGTGTCGCCCTCAGATTCAATGTACGAGCAATTTAATGACAAAGCCAATGGCAAAGTCCTAAGCAATATTTTGAAGGATTTAAAATGACTATAATGCTATCATGCAAATGATAAAAATTGAAGTAATTTCTAAACTATGCCAAAATAAAGTCTATGACAAGAATGTAAAATTGCCTAAGATTCAACAATTATGCCAAAATCAAATATCAAGAAATTGTCAGCCTACGAAGTGTAAGTCTAAAATGTGAGAAAATTTGGCATTTTAGAGAAAATGCAATTTGGACGGATGACCAAGATTAAAAGTTGACAAAAGCCTAAAATCAGAGGCCAAGATTGCATGTGACAATCCCTAATTAGGGTTAGGGAAAAAATATGAAATGAGTAGCCAAGATGCAATTTGAGAAAATCGAATCAGCGGTTGAGAATAAATGTGATAATTATCCAAAAAGATAAATATTTTTGAAAATCAAGAAGATAAAAACTACTTGATTTGTAAGATTCAAAAAATCAATAAGATAAGAATTGAACTGAAAAATAAATTTGAAAAATCAAGAATTTGCTCAATTACTTGATTTTTGGAAGAAGATTACCATTTTGAATTAAATTAATTCAAAATATGGATTTTGTGTGACAGTAAATAATCATTTTTTAGATTATTTACCAAAAGAAGTGATAGTTAACAAATGCGAGACCATTTTAAATAATTCTTTTATTTAAAATGAGGGAAATGTCAAATAAGGAAATTAAATAATTAAAGATAATTATTTAATTTAGAGAATATGACCGATAATTAAATAAATTAATAAATATATTTAATTATGAGAATTAGTGACATATTAAATAAATAAATAAAATTCATTTATTTAATAATCGAGAAGACATAAATGAATAAAGGTAATTAAATAAATTAAGAAAATTATTTAATTGTAAGAGGACAATAGACACTTAGTGACGTATTGAATAAATAAATAAAATCTATTTATTTAATAATCATGAAGAATAAACAAACATGAATTAATTAAATAATTATGAATTATTTAATTAATAGTTGAATGTGGACCAAGGACATAATTAAATGTCATAATTATGCTAGGACGAAAGATGAAAAATTAAGCTTGCAAGCCTAGGTCATTTTTAAGTGTCTACATTTTGCCCCTCTTTGTCATAATGTAGCATGTCACATTGTGACAAAGAAAATAAGTCAAAAATATGCCCCAGTGCAAAATAGGATGAGGAAGAATGATGAGGAAGGTAGTGATATGCCCCCTTGAGAGGACAAACAAGTTCCAAGAACATAGGTGTGCTCTTGAAATTGATGAGAAGACTAGAATATGAAGAGACAAAGAAATGTTAGTGCAAAATATATGGATGATGATATGGATGCAATGCCTATATGAGATGGGTGAGAGAAGATGACAAGACAAAAGGAGATGCATGTTAGTTCTGAGACCAAATCCTTCAAAACATTACCATAGGACTTTAATATTTATTACTCTTAATCATCATTGGGCAGATTATTGTAATGGCCAACAAACACCATGATATGACATATATCAAGGTGTGCAAGGTCGTACCATTACATGAGACTAACAATCACAAACAAGGATGATCATGACTCGTACTAAGAACGTGATTGCCCCAATCTTTTTGTCACAATAAACTATGAGCATAAAAAGCCAAATAAAGACAATAAAGACAAGTCATGAAACATTGTTGCTCCTCTAAATCCTATTGCGAGGACATCCTTGAGGAACTAGCAACATGACTGCCTGAAAAAGAAAAAACAAGCTAATCATCATGATACATCACTACTTCTCTAAATCTTGTTGTCAGAACATCATCGAGAAAATTGTAGCATGATGAAAAATCAAACCAACCATCATGATACGTCGTTGCTTCTCTAAATCCTATTGTCAGGACATCACGAAGAAACTAGTAACATGACAGTCCCAAAAAAGACAAAGTAAGACAATCATCATGATATGTTGCTTTTCTAAATCCCGTTGTCAGGACCTCACTGAAAAACTAGTAACATGATTAAAAATCCAAAGACAAGATAAGACAATCATGATACGTTGTTGTTTTTCTAAATCCCGTTGTCAGGACATCGCTGAGAAACTAGTAACATGAGTGTCAAAAGACAAGACAAATGTCATGATACATCACCACTTCTCTAAATATTGTTGTCGGGATCTTGCTAAAAAACTAGTAACATGATGAAAAACCAAAAGACAAGTGTTAAGTGTGTCTATATGCCAAGTGTTTAATGTCAAAATGTCAAGTTTGATGATGTCGAGATGCCAGGGTGTCAAGGTTTTGACGATGCCAAGATGACGGATGCCAAAGATTACCAAATTTAGGAAGGACACATCCTAAATAATGTTGATGTCGAGAGGATTGATCCCTAAATGTCAAAAGGGATCCCTCAAAATTCCAGTGACAGTGACAGTGATGATGCCTAGGAAGGACACATCCTAAGGCATAAATGATAGAGTCTATTCTTCAGGACACATTTGAAAGATACCGATCTCGAGAGGAGTGATCCTTAAATGTTGAGAGGATCCCTCAAAAAATGTCCAATGACAATGACGATGCCTAGGAAGGACACATCCTAAGGCATAAATGATAGAGTTTGTTCTTCATAAGGACACATCTGAAAGATAACCAAGAGTTGATAGTTTGACTGGTTATGATAATTTGACTTGTTTTGACCAAATTTGATTGAAGCTGACTGAATTGACTTGTGTTGACTACATGTTGATGTTGACATGATGATGTGATTGTCATGTTTATTAAGTAATTTCTAGAGTTTGTTTTAAGAGTTTTTCTTGTTTTGAAATGACTTGTTTGACTTGAAGACATTTTTACGTGTGTGCCAGTGTAGTGCCATGAACCCTAATGGACTGACCTAATGCGGCCTCGGGTGCTCATTTCTTTAATTTGTAGGAGTTAATAATCAACTTGAAAATCCCCCTCAAAATCCTTCTCCTCCTCATGAACAATCACATGAACAAAATCATCAACAACCACAACAAAAAAATCCTCCAACAATTCCTCAACATCCTCTTGGTACTTAGCAAAATTTAATGGGGGAAATAGAAAACAACAAAAAATAGATTGAGGAGTTAATCATGAGGTTGAACGATCCTATAATTTCAACCTTGGAAAGAATCACACTTCCAAAATCACTTCAAGCCATTTTAACACATGTAGACACAATTAGCAAGCAATTAAGTGGTTGGGCGGATAAGAGGTAGGAGTGTAGAATTTTTTATGTAGATAAAATTTGTTTAAATAAGTAAAAGCTGAAAAAATTAAAAAATATGATTTGTGCTCATTATTCACTAACCCACGCACAAATAAAACTCTTGACCTTAATAGCAAGAGGTTTCCTATCCATTGATGCAACCACCAAGGGATTAGGAATATTTTTTGGGATAGGTGGTGGATGATTTTTGACCATCCACCATGCAACAATAATGAGGTCCCCCAATATTTCTTGAGGAAACTCTACTGCGAGTTTATCCTCAATGAAATTCCCAAATATTTTGATATGAGGGACTTTCAAGGGACAGGTGGAGTGTCAGCATAGGATAGACCAAGTGCACATCAGGATCCTCAACGAAAAGGGAGAGGAGCACTCGCTAGGCAGGCTTATGTGCACATCGCTATCCCTTCCATCATGAAGGAGAGTTCTAAGGTGAACACTCTATGGTCTATTTGTTCTTTGACCCAAAGTATCATCTAGCGTGTCAATCTTGTTGTATAGCGCTAGCCAAGGGAGAGTTCGAGGGGTAGGCTTCCACCCCATTCTTGTCAGGTTTGTGGTTTGACTTTTACATATGACCCCATAGACAGTCAAGAGGCTGGTGTGCATGACATGTCTATAGTTATTGAGTTGGCGATGGAAGATGACATTTTGAATGAGGCTTTTGGTGTCGATACTCAAGTAAATGTTAGCATGTTCATTGAATTTAATTTATTGATTTCATTTTTGAAATGCAAGACTGACTAATTTAGTTTAATGATTGCAATAAAATTTCAGGGTCATAGTGTTGATACTAGATACACCAGCCCTCCACTTATTTTTTACTCCACTACATCTACCATTGAGGTATGTAACTAGTAAACAATTATAAATATTACATGTGAATAGCATTGTTATATGAATGATATTCTAATATCTGATTTTGGATGTTGAATAGGTTAAAATTGGAGGTTTCGCAAGAACACCTCCTAGTGCCAATGGAGTACAAACCTTCATGTAGGTAATAGAATAAATATTTTAACTAATGAATTGTACTTAATAGATTTGTGTAGTTTATATTCATATCATTGATTGCATTGCATTGCACATCCTTAAAACTCAAAGCATTACTTCGTATTGCATAACTAATAACTAGATGTTGATAGATGACAAAATTTTAATTACAATATAGTTTTTTAGAAAGGAAACATAAGCAGTGATGCAATTACTTCACATAGCATAAGTAATAACTAGGAATAGATTCTAATTGCATTTTCTTGTCATGGCATTCCATGAGACCACTTTTTATTGAGGCATTTTTTCAAACAGATCACTATGTTCTCTATGCTATGGATTCTTGGAAAAAATCTATGAAAGAATAATAGTAAGCAATAGCATAGACAAGGCAATGAGTTGTTTGAAAAAATGCCCCAAAGAAATGTGGTCTTATGGTGATCTCCATCACCATGAGACCATGTTTCTTTGAGGCATTTTTTTAAATAGCTCACTGCTTTTTCTATGCTACCACATTTTACATACATGTCTACCAATGAATTTTATCAAAAAGTTCACTTCCTTGTTGCTATGACTAAAATCCTAAAATAGGTGCTTTCCAACAAACTATGGATGCTTGGAAAAAATCTATCAAAGCATAATAGTAAGCAATAGCATAGACAAGGCAATGAGTTGTTTGAAAAAATGCCTCAAAGGAATGTAGTCTCATGGTGATGGAATGGCATTCCATCACCATGAGACCACATTTCTTTGAGGCATTTTTCAAACAACTCACTACCTTAAGAATAGAAACCAAGCCTTTAGCCAAAATTCCCCTCCAAATCCTTTTCAAGGTCCTCATCCTCATCCTCAATTTACCAATCCATAGAAGCTTCCACCTCTTATTCCACTTTTTCATATCCCCACCCCTCCCTCTTCATGCATTCCATCACCATGAGACCACATTTCTTTGAGGCATTTTTCAAACAACTCACTACCTTAAGAATAGAAACCAAGCCTTTAGCCAAAATTCCCCTCCAAATCCTTTTCAAGGTCCTCATCCTCATCCTCAATTTACCAATCCATAGAAGCTTCCACCTCTTATTCCACTTTTTCATATCCCCACCCCTCCCTCTTCATGTCATGATCCCCCTCCATCTTATAACCAAGACCCTACTATAACATCCACCCCATCCCAACATAATACCATAGAGAATGAAATGAACTATTTGAAAAAATGCCTCAAAGAAATGTGATCTCATGGTGATGGAATTCCATGACACATTTGTTTTTCATGGCATTCCATCACCATGATGTTGGAGTTAAGGACAGACACTGAGAGGGGGGGTGAATCAATGTCAAAACTTTTTCAACTTCGACCAAGATTTTTAATTCAGATTTCCTTTGCTTTCAACAATAGAGTAGAGTAATCACTTTTGAAAGCACAAAGATACAACAACATTAACTCAGTCTATTAGACAACTTATGAAAATATGATTTGAGTGAGATATCTTGCATTTGCCAAAATAGTTATGGCTGAAATTGATTAACAATCAAAGCATTATGACAGTGCAGGTGCAACTCATAAGACTGTGCAAATGATGATCAACATTATTGACTCACTTTTTAAACAATTTATTTGAATGCAGCTTTGAAGACAAGAAAGGTATTGAGACAACAAACACCTTTAGCAAATTATAACTATTCTTGAGCAATGAATCAAATGAGAACTTTTAAGCTTCCTTTTGAATTAGACTCTTCAACAATGACTTGTGCAAGATATTTGAACTAAATATTTGCAACTATGAAGGAACTATCATTCAACAATGTTCAGGCTAATAAAAATCATCACAATCAAGAAACATTATGACATCAAAACAAAGAGACCATAAGACAAAGGATTTGCCGAGTGGAAAACCCTCTTGGGGTAGAAAAACCACTCCTAAACTGCCTTACTGGCTTAATCTTCAAAAACCACTGCTAACAATGCCTTATAGGCTAATTTCTGAGCACCAACTCAAGGAGCACCAACCCCTCAAATTATTTTTAGAACAATAATAATATCAGAGGATCTCTCTATTTTCTAGTAAGCTCAAGAAACTCAACACTCTTATCTACCTAATACCCTAAGAATCCAACTCTTTGAATCCTTAAAATATTAAATAGAAAAGAATTACAACTCTATTATGCATCATGTTTCCCAAATTTTGTATTACAGAGTTTTCCAATACATCTCTTGATACGTCCAAAATAACTATGTCTTAGAATTTCTATTTAGCCCTTTATAGTATTCACAACACTGCATTTTATACATCTTTTCTAGTGTGTAGTCTTCAAAGAGATTCGAGGTCAAAGGAGAGTTGAAACCTCCTTTCTATTTTCAAGAAAAAAGGATGCCAGAAAAGTACCTGTCTTCAGGAGTAACGACTGAACAACCAAACTGAAAAGATTCAAACTAAAGTTAACAAGGCTTTTTACAATAGAATTCTTCATCTTGTACCCAGCAAGATTATTAGTCAAAGTGAAATTAATTTGCCAATACAAGAGCCGTTTCACCCAGCTAAGAGCCATCCCCAACAAATCTGAAACGTATGAGATCATTTCACTACTTAAAAAGCACAACTGCCCACCACTGTAAATTATAACCTCTAATGCATGAATAACAATACTCTGACAGGGCATTATTTGCCACATTAGTAACTGAGATGCAGAGAGCAATTCTAAAAATGGTGATTATAAACTAGTATGTGCAGCATGAAATGCATAAATACCAGAGATTCGATGCCAACCAATGATGTCGGCCTGCAACTATATCTAGAAATTCACATGTCGGCCATAGTGACAGAGTTTGTTAATCATTCGTCGAGACATCCAGATAGTCTTGTCGTAGGAAATTAAATTGCCAATCATTCCCCTTAGTTATCGCTTTCACCATGACCCATCAGAGTCAGGGAGAAGTCATAACAAATACATTATGTCACACCGAGAGCTCATATGTTATGTTCTTTCCAATCGCTGAGACATAAGCAAGTTTCTCATCGAGATGCCCTTTTGTTTCATTCACTATCACTATAGCCTTTTGATATCGTAGAGACATCTCATAGACCAGTCTTTGTTTTGCCGAGAGCCCCTCGTGATCAAACTTGTTGCCGTGACATATCGCTCTCGGGGAGGCCTCATATAGATAATACTTCATTATACCGAAAGTCACCCACCATCTTGTGTGTTGCTGAGACAAGTCAGATCCTATGCCAACAAATTCCTTTTGTGTTCCATTGGCGAGACCGGAGGTCACTCGCTGAGACCTCACGTCGAAAACCCTAACTCTTATTGAGATGTATACCTTTATGTTGTCGGTCGGTATAAGAAATAAAACTCACCAAGACCTTTCTTCGTTGCACGAGTCATACAGAAATGTTCCTTTTGTTTTATGCATCGCCAAGACATATCAATGTCGAGGAGACCTCTCGGAGAGCACACTATGTCATACCAAAAATATTTATCCACTCTGAGTCACTGAAACAATACCAACCTCTCGCTGAAAGCCCCTCATAAGACTTAGTCAGCAAGACTTGATGGGTTCGCTATGACATTACACTGAAGCTGAGACCTCCTACTGATATGCAATTTTTCCATCGGCGGTCGACAAGACTAAAGTAAGTTTTCCAAGATGTTACAATGAAGAAAAACATCTCGCCAATTGAGCACCCTTTGTTTCCGGTTGGGGAGACATGATGAGTTCGCTAAGACATCATTCTGATGGTATACCTTTTTTGTCGCTAAAACAATGGATAAGTCTTGCCGAAAGCTGCCTGTAAGTAAAATCCAATTGTCATGACATCAGAAACATCTTGCCGATAGGAAACACAAATTTTTATCAGATAAATGGATCGGGGATACCCTGGCATTCTCACACCGATATGTTCTTTCTTGTCACCGAAAAAATGTACAAATAAGATAACCTGAGACTGCACGAAGCTCAAACTAATCAGTACCATAAGATATTAAAATTTTGAATGTAAATTGTCCACTAAATGCCAAGACAAGTAAACCATATAGACAAAATTGTACCAAGATAAAGCATGAGAAACCAATCTGAAACTGTCAACAAGTAGAATCAATTGAAAGGGATTTTGTCATCAAGGACAAACCATATGATCACAACTGAGAACCAACAAACTCCCCCTTTGTCCTTGATGACAAAACACAAATGACTCTCCCCCTTTTTGCCTCAATGAAAAAGGATAGAAGAGAAGAATTTGCAATGCCAGGAAACACAACTAAAGATTGAAGACCTGTTACTTGAACATACCACCTTCTTTGTCATGTTCGATCAAGGCACATTCAAGATCACCTAATGCACATTTAATTTGATCAACTTCAATCTAGCAATACCAAAAATTGAGCACAAACAACCAACCTCTTCTCAGCACAAGTAACCTTAGTCACTGTCCATGACAATACATAGCAAAGACCAATGATACTAGTTATTCTTCTTCAAACGACACACATCATTTTACTCTTTTCATACACAAAATATAACTTGAAAGCATGTATATTGCATAATTCATCATCAATATGTTCTTGTACACCCATCCTCAGTCCGTATGAGAACTTCTATTACCACACCAAGAACGATGAAAAAATACCAAAGATAATTAATCTCAGCCCTCACACAACACCGAATAATATCATCACAGAAATAACACATAACATCAAACATGTTTTTCAATCACTGTTCTCCAAAGATAAATACATCGACATCACTTCAAAACAAAGGTTTTCTTATTTTTTAATATATTGAGGAACTCATCTATATGTCTCCACACCGCTCAAAGATGTCATAAGGACATACCATTATTTCCAAAACCCAAGCATCCAAAAATTTTATTTAAAAACAAAGTGCACTGTCATTTCAAAAACTTTTGAAAACTATCAACCACTAGACCAAGCAAAAACATTCCTTAATGCAGAGATTCATTCATTACCTTTCAAATCGGATGATTACCTTTGTTAGTAATAACAAAAGGTTAAGGAATTTAAACCATAAAGCTTTAGCTCCTATCAATGATTTTCAATATCAGAGTCACAAACTCGAAAAAGTAGTCATGACTCACTGTCATATAACTCCTCAAACAAATATTACTTTTGATCCATGACAATTCTGTTGTTATGTTACAATCAAAAAAATTTGTCTCGAATAACATAGACCATACAAATTCATCACCAAACACACTGTCCACCAATTTTGTGTGAACATTATTCATTATGTCTTTTACTTCATTGTTCATAGCAATACATGTTATGAAAAAGACATTATGTGAGCCAAAATAAGCCATTTCTTTACATCTTATACCACCAAAAGCAAATGCAAGATGTCATACCTCATTCTAGACTCCATAGGGGTAAAATATATTACCATAATAGACTCCCCCTGAGTCTTTGCTTCTTCTCAAGACCTAGCAAGCAACACTTGTGCAAGGAGTGCACAAGGAGTTTTCTCAGAAGCATCTTTATTGCTCTTCTTGTAATCTCGATTTCTCTTTCTTCTCCACTCCAATGAAGACTTTTTCACTTGTTTGCTTAAAGTACCTGTCTTTCTATTGAATTTTCATTGTTGTACTTTATGTCCAATGTTATTACATCTGAAACAAATGACTTTGTGATTGTTCTGAGAAATAGAAGACTTCCTACAGACATTTCCAACATTGTTCCCTACATTATTATCACTTGTATTTATTCTACAGTCTCTTCTCAAGTGACCAAAATTGTTATAGTTGTAACACACCACATCCTCATTTCTAGGGACATTAGAATGATTCTTATTTGACCATCTTATGCAATCAATTGCCTTATAACCATAGTCATTACAAACATAACAATATGCTTGGAAAGAATGATTATACCTGAATGAATGATCATGCCAAGGATGTGAAGATCTGAAGACATTTTTCCTTTCTCTATGAATACCTTTAGATTGTCTTCTAGTGTCAATGTTATCCTTTGATGCAACAATACTATAACCAAGATCAACCTTCATTCTTCGTGTTTGCTTGACTGTAAAATTCTTTCCATCTGAAGTAGTAAACGCTATTTCATGTTTAGATTTGTCTGTATAGCTTTGTCCAACCTCATATCCCACTCCTGTAGGATCTTTATAATGCTTTTGCCTGCCCAACATCTCATTCAATATACTAGTACTATGATCAAATTTTTGAATTTTACCAGATTGAGCCTTGATACTTTCAAGCTCTTTTCTTAAAGCAACTACCTCTTCTTCAAGTTTTAGACAAACAATCTTTTTAATATCCAAATCAGAACTCACAACGTCTGCAATCCTTTTATATTCTTCAATTTCAATTTTCTGACTTATAATCATATCATCCTTAAGAGTTAGTTATTTTAACAAGGAATCATTATCTGAATATTTCTTTAAAGAATCAATCTCATTTTCTAGTTTATTACACAATTCATCCTTGTCTTTTAACTTGACTTCCAAACTCTCTTTTTGCTGAAGTTGTCTTTTTAAAAACTAGTTTTCTTTTCTAAGCTACTTAATAGTATCTAAGGCACATAGGATTTCACCTTCCAAATCAACCTCACTTTCTAGTTCATCATATTCCTGTTCAAAGTTAACTTCACCCAAAGATTGATCTACTTTTACACAAGTTTCTTGATCATTTAAATATTCATCAATGATCCCCTTGGATTTCTTTTCAAAACTATGAAGGTTTACACCTTCCTCACTCTTAGATGTTTCACAACTTATTTTAGTATCCAAAGATATCTCCTCTTGTAACTCACTATTCTGATTCATTTCAGACAACTTGTCCCAAACTTCCTTAGCACTGCTGTAATGAATGACTTTTGTAATGAGTTTATTTGGAAAGTTATTAAAAATAGCATTTATAGCTCTGGTATTGAATTCAAGTGCTTTCTTCTCTTCAAGAGTGGAAGGAGATGTTACAGATGTAGTACAACCCTTTTCAACTACTGCCCACACTTCAGATCCTAAAGAGAGTAAGTATGTTTCCATCCTATTTTTCCATATAATAAAGTTTGTTCCTTCGAACTGAGGAATTCCAGATCTAGGATATTCTACCATTTAAAAGATATTGCTTATGAACTCTTCCTCATTATTCCTTATACTAGATTCAGGTTGAACATGATGAATAGCATTTTGCTGAGAACATATTTTTCCCTTATTCCTTCTGTCCTTTCCCATATTAACCAAAGAACTCCAAGAAACCAGGAACAATCCTAGGTGGTTTAGACCTATCAGAGGACCCTACGCTCTGATACCAATTGTTGGAGTTAAGGATAGACACTGAGAGGGGGGGTTGAATCAGTGTCAAAACTTTTTCAACTTCGACCAAGATTTTTAATTCAGATTTCCTTTTCTTTCAACAATAGAGTAGAGTAATCACTTTTGAAAGCACAAAGTATGACAACATTAACTCAGTCTATTAGACAACTTATGAAAATATGATTTGAGTGAGATATCTTGCATTTTCCAAAATAGTTATGGCTGACACTGATTAACAATCAAAGCATTATGACAGTGCAGGTGCAACTCATAAGACTGTGCAAATGATGATCAACATTATTGTCTCACTTCTTAAACAATTGATTTGAATGTAGCTTTAAAGACAAGAAAGGTATTGAGACAACAAACACCTTTAGCAAATTATAACTATTCTTGAGCAATGAATCAAATGAGAACTTTTAAGCTTCCTTTTGAATTAGACTCTTCAACAATGACTTGTGCAAGATATTTGAACTAAATATTTGCAACTATGAAGGAACTATCATTCAACAATGTTCAGACTAATAAAAATTATCACAATCAAGAAACATTATGACATCAAAACAAAGAGACCATAAGACAAAGGATTTGTCAAGTGGAAAACCCTCCTGGGGTAGAAAAACTACTCCTAAGCTGCCTTACTGGCTTAATCTTCAAAACCACTGTTAACAATGCCTTATAGGCTAATTTCTGAGCACCAACTCAAGGAGCACCAACCCTTCAAATTATTTTTAGAACAATAATAATATCAGAGGATCTCTCTATTTTCTAGTAAGCTCAAGAAACTCAACACTTTTATCTACCTAATACCCTAAGAATCCAACTCTTTGAATCCTTAAAATATTAAATAGAATAGAATTACAACTCTGTTATGCATCATGTTTTCCAAATTTTGTATTACAGAGTTTTCCAATACATCTCTTGATACGGCCAAAATAACTGTCTCGAAATTTCTATCTAGCACTTTTCAGTATTCACAACACTGCATTTTATACATCTTTTCCAATGTGTAGTCTTCAAAGAGATTCGAGGTCAAAGGAGAGCTGAAACCTCCTTTCTATTTTCAAGAAAAAAGGATGCCAGAAAAGTAACTGTCTTCAGGAGTAATGGCTGAACAACCAAACTGAAAAGATTCAGACTAAAGTTAACAAGGCTTTTTACAATAGAATTCTTCATCTTGTACCCAACAAGATTATTAGTCAAAGTGAAATTAATTTTCTAATACAAGAGTCGTTTCACCTAGCTAAGAGCCGTCCTCAACAAAGCTGAAATGTATGAGATCATTTCACTACTTAAAAAGCACAATTGCCCACCACTGTAAATTATAACCTCTAATGCATGAATAACAATACTCTGACAGGGCATTATTTGCCACATTAGTAACTGAGATGCAAAGAGTAGTTCTGAAAATGGTGATTATAAACCAGTATGTGCAGCATCAAATGCATAAATACCAGAGATTCGATGCCAACCAATGATGTCAGCCTACAACTATATTTAGAAATTCACATGTCGGCCACAATGACAGAGTTTGTTAATCATTCACCGAGACATCCAGATAGTTGTCCTACCGAAGGCAATTAAATCATCAGTCATTCCCCTTAGTTATCGCTTTCACCATGACCCATCAGAGTCGGGGAGAAGTCATAACGAATACATTATGTCACGCCAAGAGCTCATATGTTATGTTCTTTCCAATCGCTGAGACATAAGCAAGTTTCTCACCGAGATTCCCTTTTGTTTCATTCACTATCACTATAGCCTTTTGATATCGGAGAGACATCTCGTAGACCAGTCTTTATTTTTCTGAGAGCCCCTCATGATCAAACTTGTCACCGTGACATATCACTCTTAGGGAGACCTCATATAGATAATACTTTGTTTTACCGAAAGTCACCCACCATCTTGTGTGTTGCTGAGACAAGTCAGATCCTATGCCGACAAAGTCCTTTTGTGTTCCATCGGCGAGACCAGAGGTCACTCGCCAAGACCTCATGCTGAAAACCCTAACTCTTACCGAGATGTATACCTTTACGTTGTCAGTCGGCATAAGAAATCAAACTTTCCAAGACCCTTCTTCGTTGCACATGAGTCATACCAAAATGTTCCTTTTGTTTTATGCATCACCGAGACATATCAATGTCGGGGAGACCTCTCGAAGAGCACACTATGTCATACCAAAAATCTTTATCCACTCTGAGTTGTTGAAACAATACCAACCTGTCACCAAAAGCCCCTCATAAGACTTAGTCAACAAGACCTGACGGGTTCGCTATGACATTACACTGAAGCTGAGACCTCCTACCAATATGTAATTTTTCCACCGGCGGTCGGCAAGACTAAAGTAAGTTCGCCAAGACATTACAACGAAGAAAAACCTCTCGTCGATTGAGCACCCTTTGTTTCCGGTCGAGGAGACATGATGAGTTCACTAAGACATCATTCTAACGGTATACCTTTTCTGTTGCCGAAACAATGGAGAAGTCCTACCGAAAGCTGCCTGTAAGTAAAATCCAATCGTCATGACATCAAAAATGTCTTGCCGATAGGCAACACAAATGTTTATCAAAGAAATGGATCGGGGAGACCCTGGCATTCTCACACCGATATGTTCTTTCTTGTCACCGAAACAATGTACAAATAAGATAACCTGACACTGCACGAAGCTCAAATTGAACAGTACCATAAGATGTTAAAATTTTGAATGTAAACTATCCACTGAATGCCAAGACAAGTAAACCATATAGACAAAATTGTACCAAGATAAAGCATGAGAAATCAATCTGAAACTGTCAACAAGTAGAATAAAATGAAAGGGATTTTTTCATCAAGGACAAACCATATGATCAAAACTGAGAACCAACACATGAGACTACATTTCTTTGAGGAATTTTTTCAAACATTTCACTGCCTTCTCTATACTACCACATTTTTCGTACATGTCTACCAAAGCATTTTATCAAATAGTTCATTGCCTTGCTGCTATGGATAAAAGCCTAAAACAAGTAATTTTGAACAAGCTATGGATAGGGAAAATAGTAAGCATGATAGTAAGAAATATATAGTTCAATAAGTACTCAAAATTTTGTTCATTATCTGATACATGACCTGCATCACTATTGTAGTTTTCGTGATTGAATAATTTGTTGTTTTATTTTTCAGATGTTGCAAGAAAAAACACCTCTAGATGTTCATAGGGAAATGGAGCTTGGTGTTTCTTCTGTTATATACTCCTTGATGCCTCTCATGGGGGTATGAGGAATATTACTAAATTTTAAATTGCACTCATTGTTATAGTTTTTAGTTAGTGAAAAATCAAATGATTATTGATTTGTAGTTTAATTTCTCTCTGGATGGTTTCTATAGGTCTTCAACACACCACCGCATGGGCATGTGAATATTTCCCTTGAGCAAAGTGATCATCTAGTGGCGGTAAGTAATTATTTTGTTAAATATATCATTTTTATAATGTAATTTCTATTTATTAATGTCTTTACTAGTTATTGTAGTAGTTAAGGTTTGATCAAGAACTAAACCCTAGGAGGAGCACTAGTAGCACTCCTCGACCTTAGAGTAAACAAGTGATAGACTTATTTCCATCTGGCCGACTAGCAAAGGGCAAGAGTTTGTTTCGAGATTCTAGAGGGCAATGAATTTTGATTCTAGTATCCTTTGTTGTATGCCTATATGGCATTTTTGGACATATTTTGTATTGCATATATTTGACATTGTATGCCTAGCTAGCATTCTTGTAAGCCTATATAGATATTTTGTATATATTTTATAATTACATTGACATATATCAAGATGTATGTCTACATGGATATTTGGTTAATACAAATCTTTTTTATCGATGGTGTCCATATTTGCATTTTAAATCCATGCTTCAATAGATATGAGTTATGTGTATTCAAGTGTATACTTTACAATTTACATGTATACTTTGTGACTTACATGTATTCCAATGTATACTTTGTGACTTACGTGTTTTCATGTGTATACCTTGTATTCATGCATATACTTTGTATTAATGTGTATACTATGTATTAATGTGTATACTTCAAGGATTATGTGTATTTGAGTACTTGTGCTTCACTTATTCGCATGTATGCTTCACTTATTCACGTGTATACTTATTAATTGGGTAGCCCTAGAATTTCTCATTGATGCCCTTCATGGTTTGTCTTAAATATCTTTTAATTGATGCTAAAAAACTTTATTAGTTGATGCTAAACAACTTCAATATTTCCAAAAATGATTCACCAATGATTTATCATTTACCTATGTGCTAATTCAATATGGAATCCAAGGAATAATTTAAAAGGGATAAAGCTAGGAGGAAAGGGAAGATAGATATTTATAATGTAACCTATTGTACCTTCTCTATACAAACCTCTAATGGCTCTTGTATGCTTTGTTATTCTATTTTCTACTTTTCATATCCCATTTTCATAGGTGGATCATCACTTCTCTCAAATTTTTTCCTTCTCCTCTTCTAGGTCCTCACCTCCACTTGTGGTATTCTAAAATAAGCTCTAGTTTGTGGTGGGCACCTACTAAGATTCAAAGGATTCATTAGTTTTCCCCTTATTTGTCTTGGGTGATTTTATTATTTCTGGGTTGGTTACAATGTATTTGATAGCTAATTTTGTGGAGATGTCACCTCTTATTCTTTGCAATAGAACATTTTAGATAGATTCCTCTTGAATAAGAGCTAGAGTTAATTGTTTCTTTTATTTTCTTTGAAATACTCATTGGAGTTGGGTCAGGATACTTTTAAATGAAATATATGGTTGAATAGATGCATAGGTTGTGAATTGTTCTAGCACCAAATCTACCTATGTAATTAGCTACTTGGTTTGGAAACTTGGAGGTTTTGATTTTTACTCATTTTTCATCACCAAATGATATTATTGTTATTTCACTTACTTGGATTTGAGGCTTTTTTGGAGTGAAAGAAGAAGTGGGATTGAAATGATCATTCTCATACATGTCATCCCATTTATTACCCAAGGAAAAGTGACTTGGTTTTTCCACCATGTGTCCAACTTCTTGCCCATATTTTTACCAATTACTTATTCTATATTCACTCCAACCTAGCTTCTTCAAAGAATGCATTTTTAATTATAGGTGATATGCAACAAATTTCTTCTAGAACGTTTGATATTATTGTGAAGGAGTAGGAATAGGGTTTGTAATATCTCATGTATTTGAGATATATTTATACATCTTCATTGGGCTATTTTTAGCTTCTACTTATGGTCAAGGCTCTAGTGTGAACTTATTAACATCATCGTTCTTGATTCTCTTTAGCTAGGTTATAAGCCACCATGTGGGATCATATTTCAATTGACCTATGATTAGGTTTAGCTATAAATCTTTCAATTTTTTTCTAGAATCTTGAAATTTTTCTTCTTTACAACAACCATATTGTTGTAAGGGAAAGGGGGATAATTAAAAAAATTCTTTCCCTTGCTAGAATTGAGGATGTTCATACAATATTTTAAGAGGCATGTAGCCTTCTCATTTGTGATTAGAGCCATAATAGGAATAAGAAAGTTACCTTAATACTAATATTAATAATAATCATTTCAATATAAGTATGAGATCCACATAGTAATTGGATCATAACCCCTTCAAGAACAAGAATTTTTAGGCTTTCATCAACTATTTTGACACCCAAATTTTTTACCTCTTTCATGCAATCATATGCTTTTAGAGTGGAAAACTCAGACTTGTCAACTGTCATGTGAATCTTTCTCTTTTCCTTTGTTTTGCATGTCATCATAAGGGATCGAGTTGATTGAACGTAGCTTGGAGTGATTCGGCCTGTTTGGGTGTGAAAGAGGACCATGCTTAGCATAAACATACCCATCTGAAAGTGTTGGAACATTTGATTTGGTCGTACAAGTTGCAGAATAAATGTTGCACCACTTTGCAACTTTACACTACTTGCATTTGACAACATTTTCCTCAACAAAAAAAGTCATCACCATGGGAAAATGTCTCTAAGATAGAAAAAAACTAAGAGAGTTTATTGTAGAAGGTCCCAATACAATCTCGTAGCCTTAGACAAAGAGTTTTTAAGCATCACGGTTTCCGAGTAATAGCCCTTCAAAGATTGCAGCCATTTTGTGTTTTGGACTCTTAAGGGATTTAGTTGATTGAACATAGATCGAAGTGATTCAGTTTGTTTGGGTGCAAAATAAGACCATTCCTAGCTTAAATTTACCCATCCAGACATGTTGGAATAGTTCATTTGGTCACATGAGTTGTAGAACGAAAATTGCACCACTTTGAAACTTTACATTGCTTGCATTTGACAATTTTTTCCTCAACTAAAAAGTCGTCACCATGGGAAAACGCCTTCGAGATAGAAAAAATTGAGAGAGGTTATTGTAGAGGGATCCAAGAAAACTTGTAGCCTCAGATGAAGAGTTTTCAAGCATCATGGTTTCTGAGTAATATCCTGTCAAAGATTGCAACCATTTTGCACTTTGGACTCTTAAGGGATCAAGCCAGTTGAACGTAGTTTGAAGTGATTTGTTGTGTTTGGGTGTGAAAGAGGACCATGCCTAGTGTAAACGTACCCATCTAGACATGGTTGAATAGTCAATTTGGTCACACAAGTTGCAGAATGAAAGTTGCACCACTTTGCAACTTTACACTGCTTGCATTTGACAACTTTTTCCTCAACTAAAAAGTCCTCACCAAAGGAAAATGCCTCCGAGATAGAAAAAACCGAGAGAGGTTATTATAGAGGGGCCAAATTTAATCCCATAGCCTTAGATGGAGAGTTTGTAAGTATCATGGATTTTGAGTAATAGCCTGTCAAATATTGCAGCCATTTTATACTTTAGACTCTTAAGGGATTGAGTCAGTTGAACGTAGCTCAGAGTGATTTTGTGTGTTTTGGTGTGAAATAGGACCATTCCTAGCATAAACATACCCATCCGTACCTTTTGGAACATTTTTTTGGGCACACAAGTTGCAGAACAAAAGTTACACCACTTTGCAACTTTACACTGCTTGCATTTGATAACTTTTTCCTCAACTGAAAAGCCATCACCACTAGAAAACGCCTCTAAGATAGAAAAAACTGAGAGAGGTTATTGTAGAGGGGTCCAACATGATCTTGTAGCCTTAGATAGAGAGTTTGTAAGCATCACGATTTCTGAGTAATATCCTATCAAAGATTGCAGCCATTTTTCACTTTGGACTCTTAAGGGATCGAGCCAGTTGAACATAGCTTGGAGTGATTCGGCATGTTTTGGTGTGAAAGAGGACAATTCCTAGTGTAAATATACCCATCTAAACTTGTTGGAACAATCTGTTTGATCACACGAGTTACAGAATGAAAGTTGCACCACTTTACAACTTTACACTATTTGCATTTGATAACTTTTTCCTCAACTAAAAAGTTGTCACCATGGGAAAATGCCTCCGAGATAGAAAAAACTAAGAGAGGTTATTGTATAGGGTCCCAACATGATCCTGTAGCCTCAAATAGAGAGTTTTTAAGTGTCACAATTTCTAAGTAATATCCCATCAAAGATTGCATCCATTTTGCACTTTGGACTCTTAAGGGATCAAGTCAGTTGAATGAAGCTCAGAGTGATTCGATGTGAAGGGGTTCAAACTCATAACATGCAAGATGCCAAGGATGCTTGATATCACATGAAAACGTACATCAACCTTAGAAAAATGGCTTTTAACTTGAATATCAAAGAGCAACATCTTCTTTGAAGCAACATCTTATTAACTGTTGACATGGCTTTGAACTTGAAAATCTTTGGATTCCAATTCTAATATAAGAATTGTAAGTATTGCCTCCAAATTATAAAAATGATACCTCTTGAATTTGTATAGTGGTAAGACCTATACAACCACTAATATTTGCATTGTTTTGGCGATTTAGGAAATGAAATTCTCTTTACAGATCACATACCACTTTGCACAAGCATAACAATGAAAAAAGAACTAAAATGAATGTTTAACAATGTTAAACCAACACAAATACTTTCTATCCATTACAAACATTTCCTTTTCTTGTTATTGTTCACCATTTGTAAATCTTTTACAAATCCTCATAAACAACCTTTTCCTTGCATGCATTTGTGTGGTTTAGAAAATGCCTCAAAGATATGACTCTTGAGGTCTTAAAATTAATTATTGTCCCTATTCATTTGATAAAGGACTACCCCTTTGTGAGTATATTATACCTTATATTATTGTACTATGAAGTGTCCTTGCTTCCTTCTATTGACTATCATTTGTATGGCTATCCTCTAATATTTATATGCAACTCATTGTCTTTAAGACCTAAGGACTACCCTCTTGAATCCTTATGGACTATATTTCCTTTTGTAATTGCACTCCCTTTAACTAAGTTTTGCAACCTTTTATGAAATATGCCATTAATGACCATCTTCAAACACCTTCAATTATGCTCTTATAACTCTTGTTCTTAAAATCTCATTTATGCCATGAGATTGTTTCCCCTTTTATTATTGTGATCATGCATAGCTCGTAAAAATTAATTGAATTCAAAGGTACTAATAATACTTATGAGGATGAACAATACAATATAGGTTAGCAATATGGATCACTAAATGGTCCATTTAGTAAGGAGAATTCAAAGGTAATCTTACATAGAAATGTATGGTTAGTAGGATTTCTCCTAGTCAATGAACATGTCACATAACTTCACAAGCTTTCCTTGTATCTACTTAACTCAACATATCCATATGTCACTAATCCCAAGGTTGGCTCTCAATAGGATATATCAATATCCAACCATAAAAATAGGAATCTATCATACTTGTAGTTATGCATATAATCCAAGGGTGGGTTTAGAATTCATAGTTAACAAAGAAGCTTCCAAACAAGAATCACATACATAATTCATTAACAAGGATTGAAAGGATTTGAAACTAAGCTCATTACATAATACAATGACACACCTAATACTATTACCAGTGTACTATGAATGAACACACTCAAAAAATACTTACCAAACCACAACCACAACTATCATGATTGAATGAAATATGAACCCCTACACCTCAATCAACATAATCTAATGTACCTAGTTCACCTTTTATTTGATATAGAAACATGAAATCATACCAAATGATTCATGAATCACCAATGAGATCATGATATGATTAGACACAAACAAATAAAAATGAATACATAATAAATCACAATTTTTAAGATAACAAAGCATGACAAAAATTCATACAATATTTCCTATCTATAATGTTTGTAGCTCTCTGCTTCTTCAACACAATAGTATTCATATGTAAACTTCGAACCAAAACATATGTACAACTTGGAACCAAAACATATGTAAACTTGAAATATAGAAATGAAAGGTCTAACTATCAACTAATCTTGATGTGCATACTCTAAATTTTAATACAAATTAATGTGCATACTTACAAATTATGGACTATGGAAATGGAGTGCACAACTTCCCTTATCCACACCTAAAAAAGGGGATTAAGGAAGAGGAATCTGATTTCGCAAAGTTCACACTCAAGAACAAATCCTTGAGATTCCAATGTAAAAGAGATTGAAATATGTCAAAGGAGATTTTCCTTAAGGTTGGAAATTGATAAATAAAATTAACTAATAATGCAAAACTAAGGAAATGCAAAATGTTTGAAAATACACTGTGATATACAAAATGACCTAAATATGCAAACAAACTATAACAAAAATTAATGAGACTGAAGAGGTGCACCTGAAAACTGGAAAGTGATGGAGAAGAGCTTTGGAATCCTATAGAATTCACTGTTGAAGCCCACTAGAACTCATACGCCAAGCTGGGCAACTTAGTCCTATTTCAAGGAAATTCAACCAGAATAGGTTTCAGACAAAAGGGTACTCAAAACTGTAAAAACCCTTTCAAGCCTAGTAGTGGGACTCATGTGCCATAGATGGTGACTTAGTCCACTTCTAGATTTTGAGAAGTTCAAAAGTGCAATATGTAGCTCCCAATCTACACTTCTGCTCCTGACAGGTTTCTATATTTGAAACTATAGAATTTGACATATAGGTGTTCTCCAAGCTTCTTTTAGGGCTTTGACCACTTTGAATGACTTTGACAAATTGATGACA
The DNA here is from genome assembly GCA_007258455.2 of Sequoia sempervirens. Lineage (NCBI taxonomy): Eukaryota > Viridiplantae > Streptophyta > Pinopsida > Cupressales > Cupressaceae > Sequoia > Sequoia sempervirens. The sequence continues at coordinate 164,024 of VDFB02292705.1, forward strand.
AACTTTCACACATTGATTTTTGGAAAATCTACACATTTGAAGATATGCAAGTAATGGCTCCAAAGTGCTTGAATACTCTTGTAGACAAAATGCTTTAATGCAAAATCACTTGATTGCTTGATTGGAAAATTAGGAGAATTAAGGAGAGTTTAGGGGATAAAAATGAGAGGAAAAACCTTGTATTTATACACAATTATGCAATATTTCCCAAAAATACCACATCACAGGCCAACTTTAGGTCTTAGAAAATAATAAACCACCAGAAATTTGAAATTATTTTGATTTTTGAGCCAAAAGGGACTCATTCACCCCTAGTGGAGAATGGGTCCTACTTAGGAATTTTAAGTGGGTTTTGAAAATTAAGTGTATTAAAAGATGTTTATCAGGATTATTTTCAAAAATACACCTAAGGCCTGTAAGTGTAAAATGGGGCCAATTAAGCATAAGAAAGGGTCAAATTATTGATGACAAGCCTAGAAAAGTGTGAAAGTTTGTTACAACACTTTGAAATAAGGCTCGGTAAGTGATAAAAAGAGGTTATTTAGATGAAATACATTAACAAGACCCTAGAAAAGTGTGAAAGTGTGTTACAACAATTTGCAACACTTGAATTCTTTTAGTTTGCTAAGGCCCAAGACCTAATGTGAATGTGTTATCCACATTACAACATTAAATCAAGGCACAATTAATCTAAAGTCACAAGGAGGACCCAAATGAGATAGAAAAAGTAGAAGGGTTACTTTTTTGGTGTCCACATTTAGCCCCCACTTTAGTGAGAGGATGAACCTACTTCAAAATCTTACTAAAGTAGACCAACGCACAATCAAGAGGGGTTCCCATGAGCCAATGCTAGAAAGATGGGACAACAACGATCAAGAGGGATGATCAAGCCCCTAGGATCAATATCTCATGACAAACCAAACATAAGCGCAAAGGGAGCACACATGATATCAAGAATAATGACAAGGAACAAGCACACAATTCCAAAGATGAAAGAGAGAAAAAGGAAAAAGAGAGAATGAATCGGATCAAGCTTTGACCGTTTTTCCAACACAATGTGGAGCAGATCTAGGGTGTTTGTCCAGAAAACACATACTCACTCTAAGGCGATGGAACTCATGGCTGTCTGCCAGGTGAGAAGGCCTAAAAGGTGAGAAACATACACTCATGGATGGTATGCACTCACACACATGCAAGTGGCTATGGGGAAATTCATGCCTCAGAATGGGCTTCCCACTCAACCATACCAAAGTTATACCTCTGGATAACTTTACTAAGGTGCCACAAAAGAAAATGATCTTTTCAAGCTTCACGAGACAAGCAAAAATTTGTATGCTTGGAGCTCATGAACAAATGCGATGGCTCTATAGGAATGCAAGTTGTGTTATGCAAGGTGGTCATATAACAAATGAAAAATTCAAAGGATTTTCAAAGGATTCTTGCGTAGTTCATGTGAGGTCTTTAACTTAGGGAACATTGTGTCTAATGTCTCCAAGAGAGGACCGATCAAAGAATAGAATATTTGCAACTTAGGGGATACAGTGTGTCGCATCAAGCCACTAAGAGGAATGTAATATGCTAAGATAGATCACACTCATGAAGTACATTACACCCAATGTCATCCAAAAACAACAAAAAACATCGTATGAAGTAAGAAGGTTGCACCAAGAAGAAGAAAAAGGAAAAATGTAAAAGAATAATGCCAATGTATGCCCCCACTTTAAAGGAATTGCTACAGACCATTTTGTGAGCAATTACTTTAAAGTAGCCAATGAAAAATACAAAGAAGGAAGACATGAGATCCAACTTGTAAATACCTATGCCAAGTCATATGTTTTCGAGTAAGGTTACGTCATGTGAAGGAAAAAGAAAAAGAAAAGAAAGGGGTTGCCCCCAAAATGAAAACACAAAAAACATAAGGGATCTATGGATTTGGGGTTAGTATGTTCTTTACTACAATGTTTTTTTAGAGAGCTTGGAACTTTCATCATCCCCAAATACATAGAACTAGAAGAATGACACAAAGAGAGTGAAGAAAAATCTTTTGGGTCAACATGGAAGAGACATAGGGTGTCTCAACGCTTTGCATCATCCCAAAAAGGAAAACACAAGCCAAATGTAAAAGAAAAAGGAAAATCTTTTGGGTCAACATGAAAGAGACATAGAGTGTCTCAATGCCTTGCGTCATCCCCAAAAGGAAAACACAAGAAAAAGACAAAGATAAAAAGGTGAAAGCGATGCATAACATAGAGAAGAATGAAGGTACAAATAGAGGAATGTCACAAAGAGGGAGACAACATCAAATAGAACATCATGGGGGATCACATTACGCACATGCAAACACACAAAGGAAAAAGAAAGAAAATAAAAGTGTAAAAGACTAGTACGGAAAATGTGATTCAACCGTCGAGCAAGTCATCCGCCTCCCAGTCATGTTCATTATATGTCGAGGGCGAGAAACTAGCCAAAGGGACAAGAGAAATTTTTGAACTAGGGGAAGCACCAAGTTCAATACTCTTTATAGGAGATTTTTCATTTAAGCTCATGGAAGAGGAGAAAAATGTGTTCAAATCATTATGTACCTCTTTGTCAATTTTAGCAATCTCATCATCGTCATCCAAATTAATCACAATAGGAGGACGAATGATGATGTCCAATGAAGAGTGTAACTCTTGTTGTGATTGTTGTATTGGATTGTTTTGTTGTGGTTGGGGAGGAGGGTCATCATGCATTGCTTCAGTCGAGTGTGGATTTTTATTCTCTTTGTTTAATTCTTCATGTAACTTGCAAGCAAGGGCATGATGTCTACACCTACGCTCTATAGCTCCTCGGTTTCTTTTGGTTTTGTTATCAAGTTGTGTTTGTGAAGGAGTGGGTTGATCAACCATAGGTTGTTTTTCTTCCCTAAGGGGAGGAATGGAAGGAACCATAATAGGTTGGTCATCCACTTTCTCCTTTTCCTTGTAAACTTGTTTTATTCGAGGAGGCATGATGAAGTTGCTTTCATTGTCTCTTGGTCTTTTGGATGATGTAGGTGAAGTTTTTGGTGTTGGTTGATCTTGGTTGTTTGGTTTGAATCATGGTTTCATCTAGGATAGGAGTGGCGGAGGTAGACGGGGACATGTGTCAGAGAGACAATTATGATATTTTCTTTGCTTTGAATTTTTAGTAAGTTATGAAAAATAATTATTGTCGAGGCATTGTAGGTTCCATGGGCTCAAGCCAAAAGGATTCTAAGGAAAAATTTCCTTTGGAAGACAATGGGTTAACGCCACCATGGTGGATAGTAAATATTTCATTGTCAAATGGAAACTTTAAGCATTTTTTAATAATCAAAGGGACAACTTTCATTGAGTGAAGCCACAGATGGCCTAGCCTCAAACAAAACTGGTTCGACTGCGGGATGATGGAGAATGTGGAATCTAATGTTTTTGGTCCTATTTGTAATGGAAGGATGATTAATTCTATCATAGGGCATGCAAAACCATTGTGTGTCTTGATCCATGCTTCTAGTTTATCATAGTCATCTTCATAAAGTTCATGTACTACCAAAAATTCCTCAGTGATCACATTCTCCCCACAGGTGGGATCTATTAATATCACATTAGTGTGCTTATCATAGATACGACCGGCTATGTAAAGAGGCCCATTAGGTAGAATTTTAATTATATCCTTAGAGGAGACAGCAATATCAAGAGATTTCTTAGGTTGGCCCTTACGAGGGATAACGTCTATTGCACCTATTGTTTCATCCATAGGATTAACATGTGTAATATGTGGGATAGGATCAAGATGTTCATTAGCAACATTCATCACATCATTCTTTGTAGTTTAACTAGCTTTGAAAAATAAAATATTATGTTTGGGCATTGGATCAATGAAAATTTGCAATTTTTGATTCGGAGGGGAAACATACTTATTACCTTGATTGTTAACACCTACAATGGATAGACAGTCATAATCAATGAGGTCTTGCACAAGATTTTTAAGACGCTTGCAATGTTTCGTGTCATGTCCATTTTGTTGATGATAATGGCAATAAGCATTGGATTTAAAGTTCGTAGGTAAAGGATTAGTAGGGTCGGGTGCTTTGACAATAGGCAAGATAATTATTTATTGTTGTAAAATTTGGGTCATTGTGTTATGAAGGGTGTTAGGTAAAGTGTGAATTGTCTTTTTGGATCTCCATAACTAAAGGGAATTGTGGTTTTAACAGTTGCTACTTGATTGTTGATAGTTTGAGTTGTTTGTTGAGGGGGGTTGAATTGCAAGAACCCTTTGTTTTTCTTTCTAAATGGTTGGGAATTGTTTGGGTTGGCAGGCTCATATTTCTTAGTTCAGCTAGAAGTTGACCTTGTATCTTGAATCCTAATTGAATTGTGATAATCACAAATGGCAGTACACAAGTGCATGAAGGAGGGGAATTTCATCATAGTGAGTTTGTTTTGAATTTTAGTTTGAAATTTTTCTATAAACATCTTTTGAAGGTGTGGGTCAGGGATCTTGACATCCATTTGGGAATAAAGCAATTGATAGAGTGAGATAAAATTAGTTATCTTTTCTTCTTCATTTTTCTTGCATCTCATCAAATCGGCCAAGGTCTTTTTGGGAGTCATATGCACTTGGAAATTATTTATAAATGCATCAACTAGTTCATTAAATGAATGAATTGAATTGTTCGGTAAAGATGAAAACCATTCCAAGGAATTATCTTTTAAAGTCCTATGGAACAATTTTGCTAGTTGTTTATCATCAAGGACAAAATTGCTACATAAGGCAGTGTAGGCATTAACATGGTTAGAAGGACCTCCCTTCCCTTCACATATCTCAAATCTAGGCATCTCTACTCCTTGTGGCATTGGTGTTCATAATATTTCCAAAGACAATGGGCTGCTTTGAACATAATATGTGGGTGGCCATTCTGATTTTGGTTTATGGTGGAGATTTGTTTTTGCATAGAGGAAAGGGTTTGGAAAAGTTGTGTTATGAGAGGATCAGTAGAAGTAGTATGAGGTGGAAGTGAAAATGGTGATGGGATATATGTACTAGGAGAGCAAGTGAATAGAATGCTTATAGGTGGTAATGTGGTAGAAGATGAACATGTGATGCCACATAGGAAGATGTTAGCAGGAATACCCACGGAAGGAATCACATTACTAACTTTTTGCATTGTTGTTGTGATTTGAGGAGTGGTATAGGTAGGTATTGATGCTATTGTTGAGGAAGGAGGAATTTGAGTTCCTCCTTGGTTGGTAATATTGTTTGCTGGTGTAAGAGCTCTAGATGTTGAAGGAAGATGTTTGCCAAAGATTTGAACTATGTTTTCACAAGGTCAAGGCCTTCATCACTTTCAAGCATACGGTGAATGTTTTCGATGGTAGGAATTGTTGTATCAAAAAAAATTTCAAGGATAACTTGGTGTTGGAGATGTACTAATTCTTCATGGATTTGAATTATCTTGTCTTGTAGGATATCATCAGGTCTATGTTCAACATGCATGCTACCTAAAGGCAAAGAGTTATTAAGGCTATTATCCATGCCTAGTACACTATTGTCAATACTAGGATTGGAAGCTCTAGATAACCCAAGATCCATAATGATTATGTTATATTGAGATGACATGAGTCTTGAACTTCTTCTCACTAAGGTATTAGCAATAGGACACCAAACACTCATGCAAAGGCTACTAAATGTGGGGTGAGTGAAAATGCAATGTAAACTAACAAGAATGAAATGCTTAAAACTAAAATTCTAGAAAGTAAAACTGAAATGCAAAAATAGCAAGCAGAAACTTAAAAAATGAGATTTAGATGACAAAAATGTAGTGTAAAATATGCAACTAAATTAAGTCGCCCAAGGTGGCGAATGAGTCCAAAGAGTGACTTTTTTTTAAAATAGTTAGAATTATTCAATTGGGTTTTATGCTTTTTAGGTATTTAGATGCAAATATAATATGAATATGTAGAATTTTGTTGATGTTTAATGAAATGAAATGCAAAAATGCAAGCTATATGAGCTTTTCACTAATGTAGATTTCAAAACCCTAGAATGAAAATTAAACAATGAAAAATGCAATGCAATGTTAATGTAATCTATTCCTAGGATGAAAATGCACTCTAAATCAAAATATGATGTTCAAAAGTCGGTTTCACCAAAATGTGGACTATGGAAATGGAGTGCACAACTCCCTTATCCACACCTAAAAAGGGGAATGAAGGAAGAGGAATTTGATTTCTCAAAGTTCACACTCAAGAACAAATCCATGAGATTCCAATGCAAAAGAGATAGAAATTTGTCAAAGGAGATTGTCCTTAAGGCTAGAAATTGATAAAGAAAATTAACTAATAATGAAAAACTAAGGAAATGCAAAATGTTTAAAAACACATTGTGATATGCATAATGACCTAAATATGCAAACAAACTGTTACAGAAATTAAAGAGACTGAAGAGGTACACCTGGAAATTGAAAACTAATGGAGAGGAGCTCTAGAATCCTAAAGAATTCACTGTTGAATCCCACTGGGAGTCATACGCCAAGTTGGGTAACTTAGTCCTATTTTGGGGAAATTCTGCTAGAATCGGTTTCAGATAAAAGGGTACTCAAAACTGCAAAAAACCCTTTTTTAGGCCTTGCAATGGGACTCATACGCCACTAATGGTGACTTAGTCCACTTCCAAATTTTGAGAAATTCAAAAGTGCAATCTGTAGCTCCCGATCTGCACTTCTGCTCCTAATAGGTTTCTAAATCCGAAACTATAGAATTTGACCTATAGGTGTTCTCCAAGATTCTTTTAGGGCTTTGGCCACTTTTAACGACTTTGACAAATTGATGAAAAAATTTCACACCTTTCTCTTTGACAAATCTACACACTATACCAAACCCTTGAAGTGGAAATCTGAAGATATCCAAGTAATGGCTCCAAAGTGCTTGAATACTCTTGTAGGAAAAATGCTTGAATGCAAAATCACTTGATTGCTTGATTGGAAAATAAGGAGAATTAAGGAGAGTTTAGTGGATGAAAATGAGAGGAAAAACCATGTATTTATACACAATTATGCACTATTTCCCGAAAATACATCACAAGCCGACCTTAGGTTTTAGAAAATAATAAACCACCAGAAATTTGAAATTATTTTGATTTTTGAGCCAAAAGGGACTCATTCGCCCCTAGTGGTGAATGAGTCCCACTTAGGCATTTTAAGTGGGTGTCAGAAATTAAGTGTATTAAATGATGTTTATCAGGATTATTTTCAAAAATACACCTAAGGCCTGTAAGTGTAAAATGTGGCCAATTAAGCATAAGAAAGGGTCAAATTATTGATGATAAGCCTAGAAAAGCATGAAAGTTTGTTACAAAACTTTACAACACTTTGAAATAAGGCTTGGTAAGTGATAAAAAGAGGTCATTTAGATGAAACACATTAGCAAGACCCTAGAAAAGTGTGAAAGTGTGTTACAACACTTAACTAAGGTACCACTTGAATTATTTTAGTTTGCTAGGGCCCAAGAATTAATGTGAATGTGTTATCTACGTTACAACATTAAATCAAGGCACAATTAAGAAAAAGTCATAAGGAGGACCCAAGTGACATATAAAAAGTAGAAGGGTTACTTTTTCGGTGTCCACACAAATTAATCCAACAAACCATCTGGGTTCGCTCTACTCTTTATTGTGTCAAGTATTGCCTCATGGTCAAACTCATGCACCTTCCATAAGGCCTTGTTCAAAGGTCTACTCTCATATTTGATCAAATTAACATTGGATGTCATGACAAGGTTCAAGTAATGAAGAATCTTCCAATGCGTGTCAAAGTCCTAAAATAGCCAAACATTAGCACTCTTATGTGGGTACCTTCTAAGCCACATTCCAGTAACAACCACTGAGCTTGTAGGGTATTTGATGTTTTCTCCATTTATAACCGGGGCCTCCAATTTCTTTTTGGCCTTAACACAAGGACAAAAGTAATAATCCATTCCCTCTTCATTGTCTTCATCTACAATAACTACATAAACATTCCCAAAATTGATATGTGTAGCAAAATAGATGAAATTAGTCAACATTACAAATACACTACAAAGTAAGATAACGATAGGAATTTTAAAAACTATGCATGTAGATATATTACCTGGTTGAACTAGATCTGATATGTTGTCAAAGTCAATCGATGATTCCATCTATGTTAATTCCAATGTTGTCAGAGGTCGATACATGTGAAGTGGGCTAAGATAACTTAACCACCATTCGTCAACCCACTCCTTTGACTCACACTCATTACAGGCTTGAATTGTACATGAAGAACAAAATCATGCATGCCATCTTCTACATATGGATACTCCATGAACCTGCACTTGAGCTAAGGAAAGGGTATAGCTCACTTGATCCTATCAGTGTACAAAAATCCCCATATGGTGCAATGTTAGTATCATCTATAAACCAAAAAAATCTATGAACTGAAGACTTACCTTCCTTACCTAGACCCATCGAAGCATTACACCAATCAACAATTGATTTTTCATCTGTCAACTTTGCATTGTTTTTATATTTTAACTCTTCTCGTGCTAATGCTCTTTTGACACATGCTCCTACACCATCATGCTCCCCCTTTCCATGCCCAAACTCACAAAATTTCTACATATGTTGAACACCTGTAATAACATGCATCCTAGTCAACCAATAGAACATATGTGAGTTCTTGAATTGCAATGCATAGTTATTCAACCATATTATATGTTGATTGTATGTTATGCCCCTCTAAACCAAATCACCATAGAACAACTGAAAGCAACCTTGCACAAATTCTGGAGAATGTGTGTGATCATCACTAATGTAAAAGTGGTACTCCCTCAATACCTTACTATTATCCTTTGTACTATTAGCTGCATGAATGAATGTTATGTGCATAAATATAGAAATTTATGTGGAGTTGTAATATTATGACTACACCTCATGTTGTGGCTATAGAGTGTAGTTCTCTACAAATTCGGCCACTGAAACTATCCTACCAACTAGAAAGGTGTCCTTGCAAGACCAACCATTGAGCTCTATGGGTATGTCTTGCATACTCATACACTATACTGTCATGAAATGTACACATAAAGTGATATACTAGAATCTTTTGAATAACCAAATCACGCCTTTTTTCTTTATTACCATCTTTTGTATTGTATGCCACTATTTTATACTTGCTAAACTTTACTAGTTCCATTCCAACTGCATGTGTGCTTTCCATATGTTCACTTATTGGCATAAATTGCAAGCCACCACAACGCTGACATGTTCCATCCAAGCATAGTTTCCTGTAGAATATTTGGCCTTCCTCTCTTTCACATAATTTTTTTGATAAGAAGTATCTTGAAGATTTCAATGGGGAATGTATGCCACAATCATGCAAAACATAGTTAGTATGCAAATCTAAACATATAGAACGATAAACATCAAAATGATTAGAAAATTTAATATGTAATCTACAACAACATGTAGTGCATGTGTGATTCATCTTGACATAAAAAGGTTTAATCATTTCAAAATATCTTTGAAAAAAAATAGTTTGAGGATAATCCTCTAGAAATTTATGAAAAACTATGTTTGAATCGTATCCAAAAAATTCTTTAGATGTGGCTCATGGTTTCAACTATCGATTCTCTTTCTTACCACATCCCTTTGATTCAGAGATGGCCTTGTCTTATTCTTACAATAGTCTTCAATTAGTTATCTCAATTATTCAACAATTGATTTATCTCTTCGTGGGAGTCTCCCCGAGAATGCCCATAATTCATTGGAATCGATGCCCTCAATTCTTTGGTTCCTTTGAACAGCTCTCGATAAAAATTTTCTATTAATTATCAATTGTTGATTCGTCTTTATAATGAGACAAGATTTCCTTGTTTTATTACTTACTAAAGTCGATGTAATGACATGTTAGGTGACATTACTATCTTTTGAGCTTGAGTTCTTACCCACGCTCTCATAAGCATCCATTAGATTCTTCACAATAGTATTTTCACTTGAAGCATCTGATGTTCTCAATGCAAGAATCTTCATGATGGACCTATACTTTATATTTTGCATCATTTCAACAAATAGTTGACATCTTGCAGTCTCAATTAACTTTTCAAAGAACAATCTCCAAATCTTATGAGCATATATTCTACAAGTGCATTGTGGAATCTCACCTTTCATTGGTTGCAAAATATTCTCATCAATATTAATCAAAAACTTTGGCTTTCTATGCAAAATTTCAGGTGGTGCTCTCATAGGTACATTCATCTCAACATTAGGAATTTCACCAATATTTAAATGAGATGGGCTAGATGGTGTACTTTAGTTTGAGATTGGAATAGATGATATACCTTGAGTTTGAGATGGGAATGATAGCGTACCTCCTTCCTCAAATGTGAGTGATTGTACTCTCAACTTGAGATGTGATAGATGGCTTCCCTGCATATTCACTTGCAATAGATGGTGTCCCTCCATATTCACTTGTGGTAGATGGTTTCCCTCCATATTCACTTGTGGTAGATGGTTTCCTTCCATATTCACTTGTTGTAGATGGTGTCCCTCCATATTCACTTGCAGTAGATGATGTCCCTCCATATTCACTTGCAATAAATGGTGTCCCTCCATATTCACTTGTGGTAGATGGTGTCCCTCCATATTCACTTGCAATAGAGGGTGTGTCTCTAACTACGGTATTCAAATCTATCTTAGCACGATGCTTTCACATTCATGCCCTTTGTGTTGCCAATTCCATTTCTCTTTTTGATGGTTGAGGTTCCTCTTCAATCGACATGTCTTCATCAATCGTATCCAATTTATTCTTCACATAATGTTCCCTCATCCATGTTGCTTTCTTTTCCTTCTTAGCTTGGGACTCTTCTTGTGTTGGTTTGATCCTTGATCATTTCCTTGGCATGACAAATAATTTTATCTATATCATGATAAAGAGATAAATATTAGTTCCTAAAAAATGAATCCATACAAATAAATGAATATATGTCATTCAACCCTTCATACAATATACCTTAAATAAATTTGGTCTCATGACATGCCATGATTGCAAGATAGGCACAAAATGGAAGCATGGACAAGGCATGTTAATTATTTCACAAAAATGTTTTGATAGACATGTATGCAAAATGTGGTACCATAGACAACCTAGTGAGCTCACTAGCTTGTCAATGTGGTAGCATTGACAAGGTAGTGGATTGTTTCAAAAAAATCCTCATAGAAATGGGAGCTCACAATGGGTATGGTGCTTTTAACCATCTTATTTATCCAACCACCATGTTAATAGCTCTATTGTCAATATAATAATTCTTTGGATTTGACCAATCCACTTCCTCTATAGGATGTTCAAATATCATTTCTATGTTGTACATGGGATGTATCACTTTCCTATAAACTTATTATTCCTTGGAAATCAGTGTGAGACCTCATTTCTATGAGGCATTCTTCCAAACAGCCCACTACCTTGTCAATGCTACCGCATTGGCAAGCTAGTGAAGTACATGGGATGTAGCACTTTCCTATAAACTTCCCTTTCTATGTTGTACATTGGATGTATCAATTTCCTATAAACTTCTTATTTCTTGGACGTCACCGTTAGACCCCATTTCTATGAGGCTTTCTTCTAAATTCATTGACAAGGTAGTGGGTTGTTTGGAAGAATGCCTCATAGAAATGGGATCTCATAGTGATGTCCAAGGAATAAGAAGTTTATAGGAAAGTGCTACATCCCATGTACAACACAGAAAGGATATTTGACCACCCTACAAAGGAAGTGGATTGGTCAAATCCAAATGATTACTATATTGACATAGAGCTATAAACATGGTGGTTGAATCAATAAAATGGTTAGAAGCACCATACCCAATGTTGGAACTACACCCTAAGGCTCAAGAACAAAAGAAAAAAACTAGAGAATCTTTGAGAATAAAAGAAACTATACTTGAGAGAATGAAAAAGGATGAGAACACAAAGGAAGAACTTAAAAATCAAGTAGGGAAATTAACTTCATACTTACATCACCTAGTTGGCCCTATTGACTTAGTTGCACTTGTCCCCTAGTTGGCACAAAATGTTTTGGACATGCATGGAAAATTTGGTAGCATAGACAAGCCAATCAGTTGTTTTGAAAAAATGCACATCACCATGAGACCACATTTCTTTGTGTCATTTTTTTAGACAGTCGATTTCCTTGTCTATGTTGTTTGATAAAATACTTTGGTCTAGACATGTATGGAAAATTTGGTAGCATAGACGTGGAAATCAACTGCTTGGTAGAACTGTTTGACAAAATTCCTCAATGACATATGTGCTTGTGGACTAGAATGATTGCAGGATATGCACAAAATTGATTTGTTGAAAAGGATTTATAAAATTTCAAGCAAATGCAATTTGTAGGTGTAAAACCAAATTCCACTACATTTTCCAGCATCCCCCATACCTATACAAAAATGAAAGCTTTGGAAATGGGTATGCACATCCATAGAAAAGGATTGAGAAATGATGTATTGTATTACATACTTATAACTACTCTCATATATATGTGTATACAAAATGTGGAAGCATACACAAATTAGGTCAATTATTTTTAAAAATGCCTCAATGAGATGTGGTTTAAAAATGTAATTGGCAAGTGTAAAGAATTGTGTAGTTTAAAATGTGCCAAGAAGGGCTAAGGTTATAATGAAAAACAAACAATGATGAACATGGAGTATTCATAATAACAAAATCAAAGCAAGCCAAAATAGAATTAAGGAAAATGTAAAGAAAATGTGTAAAGACTTCACATGCCTAAAAAATGAAGATTCAAATGGAGGAGTTCTACCCAATTATGTAGCCTTTGTTTCTTCTTACATCAAACTCCTCAACAATTTGAGTTTTTCACAAGTTTGTTTCCTTTCAATGTTCAATTGCATATCACTCTTGAATGGAATTGAGAATTGAATTGATATATATCAAATTCAAAGTGAATATTCTATGATTTCATGCAAAGGTGGTGGAAAGTTCATAAAAAGGTGGTAAAATGTGAAAATTTTGTATGCACACTTCACAAAAGCATCAAAAATCTGTGTTTTGTTGAAACATGCACATAACAAGAGAATATAAAGAATGTGTGCCTGGAGATCATGGGTGTTTGAATTTTTACCATTTTTAGCGAAAGAAAAAATACGCTCACATTATAATGTGCCCATGTTATGACGCAGGTGCATTTTGTCTTGCTATACAAATGGCCACATCTCAACTTCTTCAAAACACACATGCATTATGAAAATGTTGATTTTTTATAGGTTTCTTCTCTCTCTCTCTATCCTTAGCCATCCATCCCCACTTAGCCATCTAGGTTTCTCACTTAACCCTAAAACCCTAAACCCTAGACACTGTGCCTTAAACCCTAATCCCTCAACCCTATACTACAAAAACCCTTGATACATTGACCCTTAAACCCTAAACCCTAATCTCTCTCTCTCTCTCAACTATCTCCCTCCAACCCCCCTCTCTCTCTACCAAGTCTCTCCCTAAAGCACCCTACCTACATAACTAGATAGCTCTCTCTCTCCCTCCCTCTCTCTCCTTCCCTCCTCTTCTCTTCTTGTCTCTATCTCACTTCTCCCTCCATATCTCACTCCCTCACCCCTCCCTCTCTACCCTAT